>CM043119.1:1781204-2033438 GCA_023701765.1 Hylyphantes graminicola | reverse complement strand
TCCATCCAATCAACTGGCACGCAACTAACTCATCCTAACAGTTTATAAAATCTAAAGATATTTTTAAATAATTTCTTTTAAATTACACACTCACAGTTTGGTTAATTTTTTTACAAACACCGCAAAATTTTATATATTTTGGTCACACCAAAACACGCGCACACAGATATTTAATTCATATGTCAAAAATACACTCATTCACTCATTAACACACACACATTCCATCCAAAATATAATAAGAAAAAAACCACATTCAACTCAAAGCAAAAAAAAAAATACATTCACTCAAAATCACAACATTCATACAATTAAATACTATTACCCTAACAAACCCCCCCACACTGTTTTTACAAAAATTACCCAGAGTTCTTATTAAACCTAATCTTGTAAATGACTTTAAAAATAGACTTAAAGCTACCAAGTTTAAAATATTAAAAATATTTTAAAAAAAATTCGTACCCAAATTTCCCACACTAAGCACAGTGAATACTCATACCTCCATCCAATCACTGGCACGCAACTAACCTCATCTTCTAACAAGTTTTATAAATCTAAAGATATTTTTAAATAATTTCTTTTAAAATTACACACTCACATGTTTGGTTTAATTTTTTACAAACAGCCCGGGGGGGGCGGGGGGGGTGGGGGGGGGGGGGGGCCCCCCGCGAAAATTTTATAAATTTGTCACACAAAAACACGCGCACACAGATAAGTTTAATTCTTGTCAAACACTCATTCACTCATTAACATCACAACACATTCCTTCAAAATATAAAAGAAAAACCACATTCACTCAAAGCAAAAAAAAAAAAAAACATTCACCTCAAAAATCACACATTCATACAATTAAATACTATTACCCAACATTCCCACATGTTTTACAAAAATACCCAGAGTTCTTATAAACCTAATCTTGTAAAATGGACTTAAAAAATAGACTTAAAGCTACCAGTTTAAAAAATTAAAATATTTTTAAAAAAATCGTACCCAAATTCCCACACTAAGCACAGTGAATACTCATCCTCCATCCAATCACTGGCACGCAACTAACCTCATCGTAACAGTTTAAAAATCTAATGATTTAACTAAAAATATATTTAAATACTTTTGATAACAATCACAAACACAGATTCTAAGTACTTTTCATTAAGAATCACGCGAAAACATACTTTATTTACTTGTCAAGCCATCATTCACTCAACAACACACACATTCAATCAAAACACCATTCACGCAAAACACACATCCATACAAAACAATAAAAAAAACACTCACTCAAAATCACACAAGCACACATTTAAGTACCATTACCCACATCTTCCCACTACTTGTTACAAAAAATACCAAATGCACTAACCATTTGCTGTTTCATCGGACTTAATAAAATAATAACTAATTCAAACGGTTTGACCAAATCACACATGCCGGAAAATGTATGTCTACCTACCAACCAAACCAAACAACCAACCAACAATTTATAAATTAAATGACACACAGAAGCACAAGAAAAAAAGGCAGTTTTTAAATTAAAATACTCAAAATATTCGTACCCAAATTCCCACACTAAGCACATGAATTACTCATCCTCCATGCCAACTCCACTGGCACGCAACTAACCTCATCCTAACAGTTTAAAAATCTCAATGATACATTAAATACTTTTGATAACCTATCACAAACACAGATTCTAAATACTTTTCATTAAGAACACGCGAAAACATACTTTATATACTTGTCAAGCCATCATTCAGCTCAAAAAAACACACATTCACTCATAACACAACATCCATACAATACAATAAAAAAACACTCACTCAAAATCACACAAGCACACATTTAAATACTAATTACCCAACTTCCCACACATTGTTACAAAAAATACCAAATGCACTAACCATTTGCTGTCACTGACTTAATAAATAAAACTAAATTCAAACGGTTGACCAAACACACATGCCGGAAAATGTAGTCTACTCTACCAACTCAGTGAACTCATTTTTGCGATCAACCAAACCAACCATACCAACCAACCGTTTATAAATTAAATGACCAACCACAGAAGCACAAGAAAAAAGGCAGTTTTTTTAAATTAAAATACTCAAAATATTCGTACCCAAATTCCCACCACATAAGCACAGTGAATACTCATCCTCCATCCCAATCACTGGCACGCAACTAACCTCACCTAACAGTTTATAAATCTAAAGATATTTTTAAATAATTTCTTTGTAATTACACACTTCAACAGTTTGTTAATTTTTTTACAAACACTCGCAAAAATTTTATATATTTGTCACACAAAACACGCGCAACACAGATATTTAATTCTTGTCAAACACTCATTCACTCATAAAACACCACACATTCCTTCAAAATATAAAAGAAAAACCACATTCACTCAAAGCAAAAAAAAACATTCACTCAAAATCAACATAGGGGCTGGGAGCGCCCAGTCGGTTAAGCACGCGCTTAGCATGCGGAAGGTTCCAGGTTCGATCCGGCATCGCCCACAATAGCTGCCGAACAATTACCGGCCATGGCAGCGAAAAATGTCCGACGAAAATACCCCGTGTAAGGGAGTTGCACGTTTAAATATCCTTCAAAGTCCTGACGCTGCGGACGATGTCGCCCTTAACGGTTGCGTTGGGTTGCCTATTCAGGTGTGGCTCGTCACCTGAATGAGGTTCTAAAATACGACGCCCGTCCCAATAGCCCTCGTTAGCTCTAGTGCGACGATAATTCAAACCAAACAAAACCAAACCAAAATCTCACATTCATTACAATTAAATTATTAAGTTTAATTTACTACGGGGAATTATTTGGGGCTAAGAAAGGGTTTTGGCAAACTACAAAGGGTAACACACAGAATCAGTGCAATTTTTTGCAAGAATAGGGTTGATTTAAAGGTGGAGCAAAATTAATTTTAGTGCTTCAATGGGGGAAATTCTTAGGGGGTAACTTTAAAAAGGTCAGAATTTGTGATTTTACAGTGGAGCAAAATTTACTTAATAAAGCCAAAATTGTACCTGTATTAGCTTAAGTTTAATTCACTATGGTGGTTCAATTTTTGGCAAGAATAGGGGTGATTGGCTACCATGGGGAGATTTTACGGGGAAACAAAATTATTTTGAGCTAATAAAGGTGCAATTATTAAGTTAAATTTACTACGGGGAATAATTTGGGACTAAGAAAGGGTTTTGGCAAACTACAAAGGGTAACGCAAGAATCGGTTAAATTTTTGGCTAGAATATGGCTCATATGGGGTGATGGCAGAGCGAATTTATTTCTAACTAATAAATATGAAATTTTGGGCTACATCAAGTTCTACTAGGAGTAATTTGGGGCTAAAATAGTGTTTTGGCCTACCATAGTGGGTAACGGTCAGAATTGGTGCAATTTTTGGCTAGAATAGGGGTGATTGGCTATCATGGGGAACGGTGGAACAAAATTAATTTGAGCAAGTAAAGGTGCAATTATTAAGTTAAATTTACTACAGGGAATAATTGTTGCTAAGAAAGGGTTTTGGCCAACTACAGAGGGATTTTTGGCTAGAATCGGGGTGATTGGCTACCATGGGGAGATTTTACGGGGAAACAAAATTATTTTGAGCTAATAAAGGAGCAATTATTAAGTTAAATTTACTACGGGGAATAATTTGGGACTAAGAAAGTGTTTTGGCAAACTACAAAGGTTAATGCACGGAATTGGTGCAATTTTTGGCTAGAATATGGCTACTATGGGGTGATGGTGAAGGAAATTATTTCTAACTAATAAATATGAAATTTTGGGCTACATCAAGTTTAATGTACTACTAGGAGTAATTTGGGGCTAAAATAGTGTTTTGGCCTACCATAGTGGGTAACGGTCAGAATTGGTGCAATTTTTGGCTAGAATAGGGGTGATTGGCTATCATGGGGAACGGTGGAACAAAATTAATTTGAGCAAATAAAGGTGCAATTATTAAGTTAAATTTACTACGGGGAATAATTTGTTGCTAAGAAAGGGTTTTGGCCAACAACAGAGGGTAACGCACAGAGTTGGTGCAATTTTTGCAAGAATAGGGTTGATTTAAAGGTGGAGCAAAATTAATTTTAGTGCTTCAATGGGGGAAATTCTTAGGGGGTAACTTTAAAAAGGTCAGAATGTGATTTTACAGTGGAGCAAAATTTACTTAATAAAGCCAAAATTGTACCTGTATTAGCTTAAGTTTAATTCACTATGGTGGTTCAATTTTTGGCTAGAATCGGGGTGATTGGCTACCATGGGGAGATTTTACGGGGAAACAAAATTATTTTGAGCTAATAAAGGTGCAATTATTAAGTAAAATTTACTACGGGGAATAATTTGGGACTAAGAAAGGGTTTTGGCAAACTACAAAGGGTAACACACAGAATCGGTGCAATTTTTGGCTAGAATTTGGCAACTATGGGGTGATGGTAGAGCGAATTTATTTCTAACTAATAAATATGAAATTTTGGGCTACATCAAGTTTAATGTACTATTAGGAGTAATTTGGGGCTAAAATAGTGTTTTGGCCTACCATAGTGGGTAACGGTCGGAAATGGTGCAATTTTTGGCTAGAATCGGGGTGATTGGCTACCATGGGGAGATTTTACGGGGGAACAAAATTATTTTGAGCAAATAAAGGTGCAATTATTAAGTTTAATTTACTACGGGGAATTATTTGGGGCTAAGAAAGGGTTTCGGCAAACTACAAAGGGTAACACACAGAATCGGTGCACTTTTTGGCTAGAATATGGCAACTACGGGGTGATGGTAGAGCGAATTTATTTCTAACTTATAAATACGAAATTTTCGGCTACATCAAGTTTAATGTACTTCTAGGAGTAATTTGGGGCTAAAATAGTGTTTTGGCCTACCTTAGTGGGTAACGGTTAGAATTGGTGCAATTTTTGGCTAGAATCGGGGTGATTGGCTACCATGGGGAGATTTTACGGGGGAACAAAATTAATTTGAGCAAATAAAGGTGCAATTCTTAAGTTTAATTTACTACGGGGAATTATTTGGGGCAAAGAAAGGGTTTTAGCAGACGTTGGAACAAAATTAAATTGAGCAAATAAAGGTGCAATTATTAAGTTTAATTTACTACAGGGAATTTTTTGGGGCAAAGAAAGGGTTTTGGCAGACGGGGGAACAAAATTAACTTGAGCAAATAAAGGTGCAATTATTAAGTTTAATTTACGACGGGGAATTATTTGAGACTAAGAAAGGGTTTTGGCAAACTACAAAGGTTAATGCACAGAATTGGTGCAATTTTTGGCTACAATATGGCTACTATGGGGTGATGGTAGAGCGAAATTATTTCTAACTTAATAAATATAAAATTTTGGGCTACATCAAGTTTATTGTACGACTAGGAGTAATTTGGGGCTAAAATAGTGTTTTGGCCTACCATAGTGGGTAACGGTCGGAAATGGTGCAATTTTTGGCTAGAATCGGGGTGATTGGCTACGATGGGGAGATTTTACGGGGGAACAAAATTCGTTTGAACAAATAAAGGTGCAATTATTAAGTTTAATTTACTACGGGGAATTATTTGGGGCAAAGAAAGGGTTTTGGCAGACGGGGGAACAAAATTAAATTGAGCAAATAAAGGTGCAATAATTAGGTTTAATTTACTACGGGGAATTATTTGGGGCTAAGAAAGGGTTTTGGCTAACTACAGAGTGTAACGCACAGAGTTGGTGCAATTTTTGCAAGAATAGGGTTGATTTAAAGGTGGAGCAAAATTAATTTTAGTAATATTAATAATTTTATTCTAATAGGGTTGTATGATTTAAGTGCTTCAATGGGGGTAATTCTTAGGGGGTAACTTTAAAAAGGTCAGAATTGGTGAATTTACAGTGGAGCAAAATTTACTTAATAAAGCCAAAATTGCGCCTGTATTAGCTTAAGTTTAATTCACTATGGTGGTTCAATTTTTGGCTAGAATAGGGGTGATTGGCTACCATGGGGAGATTTTACGGGGAAACAAAATTATTTTGAGCTAATAAAGGTGCAATTATTAAGTTAAATTTACTACGGGGAATAATTTGGGACTAAGAAAGGGTTTTGGCAAACTACAAAGGTTAATGCACGGAATTGGTGCAATTTTTGGCTAGAATATGGCTACTATGGGGTGATGGTGAAGGAAATTATTTCTAACTAATAAATATGAAATTTTGGGCTACATCAAGTTTAATGTACTACTAGGAGTAATTTGGGGCTAAAATAGTGTTTTGGCCTACCATAGTGGGTAACGGTCAGAATTGGTGCAATTTTTGGCTAGAATAGGGGTGATTGGCTATCATGGGGAACGGTGGAACAAAATTAATTTGAGCAAATAAAGGTGCAATTATTAAGTTAAATTTACTACGGGGAATAATTTGTTGCTAAGAAAGGGTTTTGGCCAACAACAGAGGGTAACGCACAGAGTTGGTGCAATTTTTGCAAGAATAGGGTTGATTTAAAGGTGGAGCAAAATTAATTTTAGTGCTTCAATGGGGGAAATTCTTAGGGGTAACTTTAAAAAGGTCAGAATTTGTGATTTTACAGTGGAGCAAAATTTACTTAAGCTAATAAAGGTACAATTTTGGCTTTATTAAGTTTAATTCACTATGGTGGTTCAATTTTTGGCTAGAATCGGGGTGATTGGCTACCATGGGGAGATTTTACGGGGAAACAAAATTATTTTGAGCTAATAAAGGTGCAATTATTAAGTAAAATTTACTACGGGGAATAATTTGGGACTAAGAAAGGGTTTTGGCAAACTACAAAGGGTAACACACAGAATCGGTGCAATTTTTGGCTAGAATTTGGCAACTATGGGGTGATGGTAGAGCGAATTTATTTCTAACTAATAAATATGAAATTTTGGGCTACATCAAGTTTAATGTACTATTAGGAGTAATTTGGGGCTAAAATAGTGTTTTGGCCTACCATAGTGGGTAACGGTCGGAAATGGTGCAATTTTTGGCTAGAATCGGGGTGATTGGCTACCATGGGGAGATTTTACGGGGGAACAAAATTATTTTGAGCAAATAAAGGTGCAATTATTAAGTTTAATTTACTACGGGGAATTATTTGGGGCTAAGAAAGGGTTTCGGCAAACTACAAAGGGTAACACACAGAATCGGTGCACTTTTTGGCTAGAATATGGCAACTACGGGGTGATGGTAGAGCGAATTTATTTCTAACTTATAAATACGAAATTTTCGGCTACATCAAGTTTAATGTACTTCTAGGAGTAATTTGGGGCTAAAATAGTGTTTTGGCCTACCTTAGTGGGTAACGGTTAGAATTGGTGCAATTTTTGGCTAGAATCGGGGTGATTGGCTACCATGGGGAGATTTTACGTTGGAACAAAATTAAATTGAGCAAATAAAGGTGCAATTATTAAGTTTAATTTACTACAGGGAATTTTTTGGGGCAAAGAAAGGGTTTTGGCAGACGGGGGAACAAAATTAACTTGAGCAAATAAAGGTGCAATTATTAAGTTTAATTTACGACGGGGAATTATTTGAGACTAAGAAAGGGTTTTGGCAAACTACAAAGGTTAATGCACAGAATTGGTGCACTTTTTGGCTAGAATATGGCAACTACGGGGTGATGGTAGAGCGAATTTATTTCTAACTTATAAATACGAAATTTTCGGCTACATCAAGTTTAATGTACTTCTAGGAGTAATTTGGGGCTAAAATAGTGTTTTGGCCTACCTTAGTGGGTAACGGTTAGAATTGGTGCAATTTTTGGCTAGAATCGGGGTGATTGGCTACCATGGGGAGATTTTACGGGGGAACAAAATTAATTTGAGCAAATAAAGGTGCAATTCTTAAGTTTAATTTACTACGGGGAATTATTTGGGGCAAAGAAAGGGTTTTAGCAGACGTTGGAACAAAATTAAATTGAGCAAATAAAGGTGCAATTATTAAGTTTAATTTACTACAGGGAATTTTTTGGGGCAAAGAAAGGGTTTTGGCAGACGGGGGAACAAAATTAACTTGAGCAAATAAAGGTGCAATTATTAAGTTTAATTTACGACGGGGAATTATTTGAGACTAAGAAAGGGTTTTGGCAAACTACAAAGGTTAATGCACAGAATTGGTGCAATTTTTGGCTACAATATGGCTACTATGGGGTGATGGTAGAGCGAAATTATTTCTAACTTAATAAATATAAAATTTTGGGCTACATCAAGTTTATTGTACGACTAGGAGTAATTTGGGGCTAAAATAGTGTTTTGGCCTACCATAGTGGGTAACGGTCGGAAATGGTGCAATTTTTGGCTAGAATCGGGGTGATTGGCTACCATGGGGAGATTTTACGGGGGAACAAAATTATTTTGAGCAAATAAAGGTGCAATTATTAAGTTTAATTTACTACGGGGAATTATTTGGGGCTAAGAAAGGGTTTCGGCAAACTACAAAGGTTAATGCACGGAATTGGTGCAATTTTTGGCTAGAATATGTACTATGGGGTGATGGTAGAGGGAAATTATTTCTAACTAATAAATATGAAATTTTGGGCTACATCAAGTTTAATGTACGACTAGGAGTAATTTGGGGCTAAAATAGTGTTTTGGCCTACCATAGTGGGTAACGGTCGGAAATGGTGTAATTTTTGGCTAGAATCGGGGTGATTGGCTACCATGGGGAGATTTTACGGGGAAACAAAATTATTTTGAGCTAATAAAGGTGCAATTATTAAGTTTAATTTACTACGGGGAATAATTTGGGACTAAGAAAGGGTTTTGGCAAACTACAAAGGGTAACACACAGAATCGGTGCAATTTTTGGCTAGAATTTGGCAACTATGGGGTGATGGTAGAGCGAATTTATTTCTAACAAATAAACATGAAATTTTGGGCTACATCAAGTTTAATGTACTACTAGGAGTAATTTGGGGCTAAAATAGTGTTTTGGCCTACCATAGTGGGTAACGGTCGGAAATGGTGCAATTTTTGGCTAGAATCGGGGTGATTGGCTACGATGGGGAGATTTTACGGGGGAACAAAATTCGTTTGAACAAATAAAGGTGCAATTATTAAGTTTAATTTACTACGGGGAATTATTTGGGGCAAAGAAAGGGTTTTGGCAGACGGGGGAACAAAATTAAATTGAGCAAATAAAGGTGCAATAATTAGGTTTAATTTACTACGGGGAATTATTTGGGGCTAAGAAAGGGTTTTGGCTAACTACAGAGTGTAACGCACAGAGTTGGTGCAATTTTTGCAAGAATAGGGTTGATTTAAAGGTGGAGCAAAATTAATTTTAGTAATATTAATAATTTTATTCTAATAGGGTTGTATGATTTAAGTGCTTCAATGGGGGTAATTCTTAGGGGGTAACTTTAAAAAGGTCAGAATTGGTGAATTTACAGTGGAGCAAAATTTACTTAATAAAGCCAAAATTGCGCCTGTATTAGCTTAAGTTTAATTCACTATGGTGGTTCAATTTTTGGCTAGAATAGGGGTGATTGGCTACCATGGGGAGATTTTACGGGGAAACAAAATTATTTTGAGCTAATAAAGGTGCAATTATTAAGTTAAATTTACTACGGGGAATAATTTGGGACTAAGAAAGGGTTTTGGCAAACTACAAAGGTTAATGCACGGAATTGGTGCAATTTTTGGCTAGAATATGGCTACTATGGGGTGATGGTGAAGGAAATTATTTCTAACTAATAAATATGAAATTTTGGGCTACATCAAGTTTAATGTACTACTAGGAGTAATTTGGGGCTAAAATAGTGTTTTGGCCTACCATAGTGGGTAACGGTCAGAATTGGTGCAATTTTTGGCTAGAATAGGGGTGATTGGCTATCATGGGGAACGGTGGAACAAAATTAATTTGAGCAAATAAAGGTGCAATTATTAAGTTAAATTTACTACGGGGAATAATTTGTTGCTAAGAAAGGGTTTTGGCCAACAACAGAGGGTAACGCACAGAGTTGGTGCAATTTTTGCAAGAATAGGGTTGATTTAAAGGTGGAGCAAAATTAATTTTAGTGCTTCAATGGGGGAAATTCTTAGGGGTAACTTTAAAAAGGTCAGAATTTGTGATTTTACAGTGGAGCAAAATTTACTTAAGCTAATAAAGGTACAATTTTGGCTTTATTAAGTTTAATTCACTATGGTGGTTCAATTTTTGGCTAGAATCGGGGTGATTGGCTACCATGGGGAGATTTTACGGGGAAACAAAATTATTTTGAGCTAATAAAGGTGCAATTATTAAGTAAAATTTACTACGGGGAATAATTTGGGACTAAGAAAGGGTTTTGGCAAACTACAAAGGGTAACACACAGAATCGGTGCAATTTTTGGCTAGAATTTGGCAACTATGGGGTGATGGTAGAGCGAATTTATTTCTAACTAATAAATATGAAATTTTGGGCTACATCAAGTTTAATGTACTATTAGGAGTAATTTGGGGCTAAAATAGTGTTTTGGCCTACCATAGTGGGTAACGGTCGGAAATGGTGCAATTTTTGGCTAGAATCGGGGTGATTGGCTACCATGGGGAGATTTTACGGGGGAACAAAATTATTTTGAGCAAATAAAGGTGCAATTATTAAGTTTAATTTACTACGGGGAATTATTTGGGGCTAAGAAAGGGTTTCGGCAAACTACAAAGGGTAACACACAGAATCGGTGCACTTTTTGGCTAGAATATGGCAACTACGGGGTGATGGTAGAGCGAATTTATTTCTAACTTATAAATACGAAATTTTCGGCTACATCAAGTTTAATGTACTTCTAGGAGTAATTTGGGGCTAAAATAGTGTTTTGGCCTACCTTAGTGGGTAACGGTTAGAATTGGTGCAATTTTTGGCTAGAATCGGGGTGATTGGCTACCATGGGGAGATTTTACGTTGGAACAAAATTAAATTGAGCAAATAAAGGTGCAATTATTAAGTTTAATTTACTACAGGGAATTTTTTGGGGCAAAGAAAGGGTTTTGGCAGACGGGGGAACAAAATTAACTTGAGCAAATAAAGGTGCAATTATTAAGTTTAATTTACGACGGGGAATTATTTGAGACTAAGAAAGGGTTTTGGCAAACTACAAAGGTTAATGCACAGAATTGGTGCACTTTTTGGCTAGAATATGGCAACTACGGGGTGATGGTAGAGCGAATTTATTTCTAACTTATAAATACGAAATTTTCGGCTACATCAAGTTTAATGTACTTCTAGGAGTAATTTGGGGCTAAAATAGTGTTTTGGCCTACCTTAGTGGGTAACGGTTAGAATTGGTGCAATTTTTGGCTAGAATCGGGGTGATTGGCTACCATGGGGAGATTTTACGGGGGAACAAAATTAATTTGAGCAAATAAAGGTGCAATTCTTAAGTTTAATTTACTACGGGGAATTATTTGGGGCAAAGAAAGGGTTTTAGCAGACGTTGGAACAAAATTAAATTGAGCAAATAAAGGTGCAATTATTAAGTTTAATTTACTACAGGGAATTTTTTGGGGCAAAGAAAGGGTTTTGGCAGACGGGGGAACAAAATTAACTTGAGCAAATAAAGGTGCAATTATTAAGTTTAATTTACGACGGGGAATTATTTGAGACTAAGAAAGGGTTTTGGCAAACTACAAAGGTTAATGCACAGAATTGGTGCAACTTTTGGCTACAATATGGCTACTATGGGGTGATGGTAGAGCGAAATTATTTCTAACTTAATAAATATAAAATTTTGGGCTACATCAAGTTTATTGTACGACTAGGAGTAATTTGGGGCTAAAATAGTGTTTTGGCCTACCATAGTGGGTAACGGTCGGAAATGGTGCAATTTTTGGCTAGAATCGGGGTGATTGGCTACCATGGGGAGATTTTACGGGGGAACAAAATTATTTTGAGCAAATAAAGGTGCAATTATTAAGTTTAATTTACTACGGGGAATTATTTGGGGCTAAGAAAGGGTTTCGGCAAACTACAAAGGTTAATGCACGGAATTGGTGCAATTTTTGGCTAGAATATGTACTATGGGGTGATGGTAGAGGGAAATTATTTCTAACTAATAAATATGAAATTTTGGGCTACATCAAGTTTAATGTACGACTAGGAGTAATTTGGGGCTAAAATAGTGTTTTGGCCTACCATAGTGGGTAACGGTCGGAAATGGTGTAATTTTTGGCTAGAATCGGGGTGATTGGCTACCATGGGGAGATTTTACGGGGAAACAAAATTATTTTGAGCTAATAAAGGTGCAATTATTAAGTTTAATTTACTACGGGGAATAATTTGGGACTAAGAAAGGGTTTTGGCAAACTACAAAGGGTAACACACAGAATCGGTGCAATTTTTGGCTAGAATTTGGCAACTATGGGGTGATGGTAGAGCGAATTTATTTCTAACAAATAAACATGAAATTTTGGGCTACATCAAGTTTAATGTACTACTAGGAGTAATTTGGGGCTAAAATAGTGTTTTGGCCTACCATAGTGGGTAACGGTTGGAAATGGTGCAATTTTTGGCTAGAATCGGGGTGATTGGCTACCATGGGGAGATTTTACGGGGGAACAAAATTATTTTGAGCAAATAAAGGTGCAATTATTAAGTTTAATTTACTACGGGGAATTATTTGGGGCTAAGAAAGGGTTTTGGCAAACTACAAAGGGTAACACACAGAATCAGTGCAATTTTTTGCAAGAATAGGGTTGATTTAAAGGTGGAGCAAAATTAATTTTAGTGCTTCAATGGGGGAAATTCTTAGGGGGTAACTTTAAAAAGGTCAGAATTTGTGATTTTACAGTGGAGCAAAATTTACTTAATAAAGCCAAAATTGTACCTGTATTAGCTTAAGTTTAATTCACTATGGTGGTTCAATTTTTGGCAAGAATAGGGGTGATTGGCTACCATGGGGAGATTTTACGGGGAAACAAAATTATTTTGAGCTAATAAAGGTGCAATTATTAAGTTAAATTTACTACGGGGAATAATTTGGGACTAAGAAAGGGTTTTGGCAAACTACAAAGGGTAACGCAAGAATCGGTGAAATTTTTGGCTAGAATATGGCTCATATGGGGTGATGGCAGAGCGAATTTATTTCTAACTAATAAATATGAAATTTTGGGCTACATCAAGTTCTACTAGGAGTAATTTGGGGCTAAAATAGTGTTTTGGCCTACCATAGTGGGTAACGGTCAGAATTGGTGCAATTTTTGGCTAGAATAGGGGTGATTGGCTATCATGGGGAACGGTGGAACAAAATTAATTTGAGCAAGTAAAGGTGCAATTATTAAGTTAAATTTACTACAGGGAATAATTGTTGCTAAGAAAGGGTTTTGGCCAACTACAGAGGGATTTTTGGCTAGAATCGGGGTGATTGGCTACCATGGGGAGATTTTACGGGGAAACAAAATTATTTTGAGCTAATAAAGGAGCAATTATTAAGTTAAATTTACTACGGGGAATAATTTGGGACTAAGAAAGTGTTTTGGCAAACTACAAAGGTTAATGCACGGAATTGGTGCAATTTTTGGCTAGAATATGGCTACTATGGGGTGATGGTGAAGGAAATTATTTCTAACTAATAAATATGAAATTTTGGGCTACATCAAGTTTAATGTACTACTAGGAGTAATTTGGGGCTAAAATAGTGTTTTGGCCTACCATAGTGGGTAACGGTCAGAATTGGTGCAATTTTTGGCTAGAATAGGGGTGATTGGCTATCATGGGGAACGGTGGAACAAAATTAATTTGAGCAAATAAAGGTGCAATTATTAAGTTAAATTTACTACGGGGAATAATTTGTTGCTAAGAAAGGGTTTTGGCCAACAACAGAGGGTAACGCACAGAGTTGGTGCAATTTTTGCAAGAATAGGGTTGATTTAAAGGTGGAGCAAAATTAATTTTAGTGCTTCAATGGGGGAAATTCTTAGGGGGTAACTTTAAAAAGGTCAGAATGTGATTTTACAGTGGAGCAAAATTTACTTAATAAAGCCAAAATTGTACCTGTATTAGCTTAAGTTTAATTCACTATGGTGGTTCAATTTTTGGCTAGAATCGGGGTGATTGGCTACCATGGGGAGATTTTACGGGGAAACAAAATTATTTTGAGCTAATAAAGGTGCAATTATTAAGTAAAATTTACTACGGGGAATAATTTGGGACTAAGAAAGGGTTTTGGCAAACTACAAAGGGTAACACACAGAATCGGTGCAATTTTTGGCTAGAATTTGGCAACTATGGGGTGATGGTAGAGCGAATTTATTTCTAACTAATAAATATGAAATTTTGGGCTACATCAAGTTTAATGTACTATTAGGAGTAATTTGGGGCTAAAATAGTGTTTTGGCCTACCATAGTGGGTAACGGTCGGAAATGGTGCAATTTTTGGCTAGAATCGGGGTGATTGGCTACCATGGGGAGATTTTACGGGGGAACAAAATTATTTTGAGCAAATAAAGGTGCAATTATTAAGTTTAATTTACTACGGGGAATTATTTGGGGCTAAGAAAGGGTTTCGGCAAACTACAAAGGGTAACACACAGAATCGGTGCACTTTTTGGCTAGAATATGGCAACTACGGGGTGATGGTAGAGCGAATTTATTTCTAACTTATAAATACGAAATTTTCGGCTACATCAAGTTTAATGTACTTCTAGGAGTAATTTGGGGCTAAAATAGTGTTTTGGCCTACCTTAGTGGGTAACGGTTAGAATTGGTGCAATTTTTGGCTAGAATCGGGGTGATTGGCTACCATGGGGAGATTTTACGGGGGAACAAAATTAATTTGAGCAAATAAAGGTGCAATTCTTAAGTTTAATTTACTACGGGGAATTATTTGGGGCAAAGAAAGGGTTTTAGCAGACGTTGGAACAAAATTAAATTGAGCAAATAAAGGTGCAATTATTAAGTTTAATTTACTACAGGGAATTTTTTGGGGCAAAGAAAGGGTTTTGGCAGACGGGGGAACAAAATTAACTTGAGCAAATAAAGGTGCAATTATTAAGTTTAATTTACGACGGGGAATTATTTGAGACTAAGAAAGGGTTTTGGCAAACTACAAAGGTTAATGCACAGAATTGGTGCAATTTTTGGCTACAATATGGCTACTATGGGGTGATGGTAGAGCGAAATTATTTCTAACTTAATAAATATAAAATTTTGGGCTACATCAAGTTTATTGTACGACTAGGAGTAATTTGGGGCTAAAATAGTGTTTTGGCCTACCATAGTGGGTAACGGTCGGAAATGGTGCAATTTTTGGCTAGAATCGGGGTGATTGGCTACGATGGGGAGATTTTACGGGGGAACAAAATTCGTTTGAACAAATAAAGGTGCAATTATTAAGTTTAATTTACTACGGGGAATTATTTGGGGCAAAGAAAGGGTTTTGGCAGACGGGGGAACAAAATTAAATTGAGCAAATAAAGGTGCAATAATTAGGTTTAATTTACTACGGGGAATTATTTGGGGCTAAGAAAGGGTTTTGGCTAACTACAGAGTGTAACGCACAGAGTTGGTGCAATTTTTGCAAGAATAGGGTTGATTTAAAGGTGGAGCAAAATTAATTTTAGTAATATTAATAATTTTATTCTAATAGGGTTGTATGATTTAAGTGCTTCAATGGGGGTAATTCTTAGGGGGTAACTTTAAAAAGGTCAGAATTGGTGAATTTACAGTGGAGCAAAATTTACTTAATAAAGCCAAAATTGCGCCTGTATTAGCTTAAGTTTAATTCACTATGGTGGTTCAATTTTTGGCTAGAATAGGGGTGATTGGCTACCATGGGGAGATTTTACGGGGAAACAAAATTATTTTGAGCTAATAAAGGTGCAATTATTAAGTTAAATTTACTACGGGGAATAATTTGGGACTAAGAAAGGGTTTTGGCAAACTACAAAGGTTAATGCACGGAATTGGTGCAATTTTTGGCTAGAATATGGCTACTATGGGGTGATGGTGAAGGAAATTATTTCTAACTAATAAATATGAAATTTTGGGCTACATCAAGTTTAATGTACTACTAGGAGTAATTTGGGGCTAAAATAGTGTTTTGGCCTACCATAGTGGGTAACGGTCAGAATTGGTGCAATTTTTGGCTAGAATAGGGGTGATTGGCTATCATGGGGAACGGTGGAACAAAATTAATTTGAGCAAATAAAGGTGCAATTATTAAGTTAAATTTACTACGGGGAATAATTTGTTGCTAAGAAAGGGTTTTGGCCAACAACAGAGGGTAACGCACAGAGTTGGTGCAATTTTTGCAAGAATAGGGTTGATTTAAAGGTGGAGCAAAATTAATTTTAGTGCTTCAATGGGGGAAATTCTTAGGGGGTAACTTTAAAAAGGTCAGAATGTGATTTTACAGTGGAGCAAAATTTACTTAATAAAGCCAAAATTGTACCTGTATTAGCTTAAGTTTAATTCACTATGGTGGTTCAATTTTTGGCTAGAATCGGGGTGATTGGCTACCATGGGGAGATTTTACGGGGAAACAAAATTATTTTGAGCTAATAAAGGTGCAATTATTAAGTAAAATTTACTACGGGGAATAATTTGGGACTAAGAAAGGGTTTTGGCAAACTACAAAGGGTAACACACAGAATCGGTGCAATTTTTGGCTAGAATTTGGCAACTATGGGGTGATGGTAGAGCGAATTTATTTCTAACTAATAAATATGAAATTTTGGGCTACATCAAGTTTAATGTACTATTAGGAGTAATTTGGGGCTAAAATAGTGTTTTGGCCTACCATAGTGGGTAACGGTCGGAAATGGTGCAATTTTTGGCTAGAATCGGGGTGATTGGCTACCATGGGGAGATTTTACGGGGGAACAAAATTATTTTGAGCAAATAAAGGTGCAATTATTAAGTTTAATTTACTACGGGGAATTATTTGGGGCTAAGAAAGGGTTTCGGCAAACTACAAAGGGTAACACACAGAATCGGTGCACTTTTTGGCTAGAATATGGCAACTACGGGGTGATGGTAGAGCGAATTTATTTCTAACTTATAAATACGAAATTTTCGGCTACATCAAGTTTAATGTACTTCTAGGAGTAATTTGGGGCTAAAATAGTGTTTTGGCCTACCTTAGTGGGTAACGGTTAGAATTGGTGCAATTTTTGGCTAGAATCGGGGTGATTGGCTACCATGGGGAGATTTTACGGGGGAACAAAATTAATTTGAGCAAATAAAGGTGCAATTCTTAAGTTTAATTTACTACGGGGAATTATTTGGGGCAAAGAAAGGGTTTTAGCAGACGTTGGAACAAAATTAAATTGAGCAAATAAAGGTGCAATTATTAAGTTTAATTTACTACAGGGAATTTTTTGGGGCAAAGAAAGGGTTTTGGCAGACGGGGGAACAAAATTAACTTGAGCAAATAAAGGTGCAATTATTAAGTTTAATTTACGACGGGGAATTATTTGAGACTAAGAAAGGGTTTTGGCAAACTACAAAGGTTAATGCACAGAATTGGTGCAATTTTTGGCTACAATATGGCTACTATGGGGTGATGGTAGAGCGAAATTATTTCTAACTTAATAAATATAAAATTTTGGGCTACATCAAGTTTATTGTACGACTAGGAGTAATTTGGGGCTAAAATAGTGTTTTGGCCTACCATAGTGGGTAACGGTCGGAAATGGTGCAATTTTTGGCTAGAATCGGGGTGATTGGCTACGATGGGGAGATTTTACGGGGGAACAAAATTCGTTTGAACAAATAAAGGTGCAATTATTAAGTTTAATTTACTACGGGGAATTATTTGGGGCAAAGAAAGGGTTTTGGCAGACGGGGGAACAAAATTAAATTGAGCAAATAAAGGTGCAATAATTAGGTTTAATTTACTACGGGGAATTATTTGGGGCTAAGAAAGGGTTTTGGCTAACTACAGAGTGTAACGCACAGAGTTGGTGCAATTTTTGCAAGAATAGGGTTGATTTAAAGGTGGAGCAAAATTAATTTTAGTAATATTAATAATTTTATTCTAATAGGGTTGTATGATTTAAGTGCTTCAATGGGGGTAATTCTTAGGGGGTAACTTTAAAAAGGTCAGAATTGGTGAATTTACAGTGGAGCAAAATTTACTTAATAAAGCCAAAATTGCGCCTGTATTAGCTTAAGTTTAATTCACTATGGTGGTTCAATTTTTGGCTAGAATAGGGGTGATTGGCTACCATGGGGAGATTTTACGGGGAAACAAAATTATTTTGAGCTAATAAAGGTGCAATTATTAAGTTAAATTTACTACGGGGAATAATTTGGGACTAAGAAAGGGTTTTGGCAAACTACAAAGGTTAATGCACGGAATTGGTGCAATTTTTGGCTAGAATATGGCTACTATGGGGTGATGGTGAAGGAAATTATTTCTAACTAATAAATATGAAATTTTGGGCTACATCAAGTTTAATGTACTACTAGGAGTAATTTGGGGCTAAAATAGTGTTTTGGCCTACCATAGTGGGTAACGGTCAGAATTGGTGCAATTTTTGGCTAGAATAGGGGTGATTGGCTATCATGGGGAACGGTGGAACAAAATTAATTTGAGCAAATAAAGGTGCAATTATTAAGTTAAATTTACTACGGGGAATAATTTGTTGCTAAGAAAGGGTTTTGGCCAACAACAGAGGGTAACGCACAGAGTTGGTGCAATTTTTGCAAGAATAGGGTTGATTTAAAGGTGGAGCAAAATTAATTTTAGTGCTTCAATGGGGGAAATTCTTAGGGGGTAACTTTAAAAAGGTCAGAATGTGATTTTACAGTGGAGCAAAATTTACTTAATAAAGCCAAAATTGTACCTGTATTAGCTTAAGTTTAATTCACTATGGTGGTTCAATTTTTGGCTAGAATCGGGGTGATTGGCTACCATGGGGAGATTTTACGGGGAAACAAAATTATTTTGAGCTAATAAAGGTGCAATTATTAAGTAAAATTTACTACGGGGAATAATTTGGGACTAAGAAAGGGTTTTGGCAAACTACAAAGGGTAACACACAGAATCGGTGCAATTTTTGGCTAGAATTTGGCAACTATGGGGTGATGGTAGAGCGAATTTATTTCTAACTAATAAATATGAAATTTTGGGCTACATCAAGTTTAATGTACTATTAGGAGTAATTTGGGGCTAAAATAGTGTTTTGGCCTACCATAGTGGGTAACGGTCGGAAATGGTGCAATTTTTGGCTAGAATCGGGGTGATTGGCTACCATGGGGAGATTTTACGGGGGAACAAAATTATTTTGAGCAAATAAAGGTGCAATTATTAAGTTTAATTTACTACGGGGAATTATTTGGGGCTAAGAAAGGGTTTCGGCAAACTACAAAGGGTAACACACAGAATCGGTGCACTTTTTGGCTAGAATATGGCAACTACGGGGTGATGGTAGAGCGAATTTATTTCTAACTTATAAATACGAAATTTTCGGCTACATCAAGTTTAATGTACTTCTAGGAGTAATTTGGGGCTAAAATAGTGTTTTGGCCTACCTTAGTGGGTAACGGTTAGAATTGGTGCAATTTTTGGCTAGAATCGGGGTGATTGGCTACCATGGGGATTTTACGGGGAACAAAATTAATTTGAGCAAATAAAGGTGCAATTCTTAAGTTTAATTTACTACGGGGAATTATTTGGGGCAAAGAAAGGGTTTTAGCAGACGTTGGAACAAAATTAAATTGAGCAAATAAAGGTGCAATTATTAAGTTTAATTTACTACAGGGAATTTTTTGGGGCAAAGAAAGGGTTTTGGCAGACGGGGGAACAAAATTAACTTGAGCAAATAAAGGTGCAATTATTAAGTTTAATTTACGACGGGGAATTATTTGAGACTAAGAAAGGGTTTTGGCAAACTACAAAGGTTAATGCACAGAATTGGTGCAATTTTTGGCTACAATATGGCTACTATGGGGTGATGGTAGAGCGAAATTATTTCTAACTTAATAAATATAAAATTTTGGGCTACATCAAGTTTATTGTACGACTAGGAGTAATTTGGGGCTAAAATAGTGTTTTGGCCTACCATAGTGGGTAACGGTCGGAAATGGTGCAATTTTTGGCTAGAATCGGGGTGATTGGCTACCATGGGGAGATTTTACGGGGGAACAAAATTATTTTGAGCAAATAAAGGTGCAATTATTAAGTTTAATTTACTACGGGGAATTATTTGGGGCTAAGAAAGGGTTTTGGCAAACTACAAAGGTTAATGCACAGAATTGGTGCAATTTTTGGCTAGAATATGGCTACTATGGGGTGATGGTAGAGGGAAATTATTTCTAACTAATAAATATGAAATTTTGGGCTACATCAAGTTTAATGTACGACTAGGAGTAATTTGGGGCTAAAATAGTGTTTTGGCCTACCATAGTGGGTAACGGTCGGAAATGGTGTAATTTTTGGCTAGAATCGGGGTGATTGGCTACCATGGGGAGATTTTACGGGGAAACAAAATTATTTTGAGCTAATAAAGGTGCAATTATTAAGTTTAATTTACTACGGGGAATAATTTGGGACTAAGAAAGGGTTTTGGCAAACTACAAAGGGTTAACACACAGAATCGGTGCAATTTTTGGCTAGAAACTATGGGGTGATGGTAGAGCGAATTTATTTCTAACTAATAAATATGAAATTTTGGGCTACATCAAGTTTAATGTACTACTAGGAGTAATTTGGGGCTAAAATAGTGTTTTGGCCTACCATAGTGGGTAACGGTCGGAAATGGTGCAATTTTTGGCTAGAATCGGGGTGATTGGCTACCATGGGGAGATTTTACGGGGAAACAAAATTATTTTGAGCAAATAAAGGTGCAATTATTAAGTTTAATTTACTACGGGGAATAATTTGGGACTAAGAAAGGGTTTTGGCAAACTACAAAGGGTAACACACAGAATCGGTGCAATTTTTGGCTAGAATTTGGCAACTATGGGGTGATGGTAGAGCGAATTTATTTCTAACAAATAAACATGAAATTTTGGGCTACATCAAGTTTAATGTACTACTAGGAGTAATTTGGGGCTAAAATAGTGTTTTGGCCTACCATAGTGGGTAACGGTTGGAAATGGTGCAATTTTTGGCTAGAATCGGGGTGATTGGCTACCATGGGGAGATTTTACGGGGGAACAAAATTATTTTGAGCAAATAAAGGTGCAATTATTAAGTTTAATTTACTACGGGGAATTATTTGGGGCTAAGAAAGGGTTTTGGCAAACTACAAAGGGTAACACACAGAATCAGTGCAATTTTTTGCAAGAATAGGGTTGATTTAAAGGTGGAGCAAAATTAATTTTAGTGCTTCAATGGGGGAAATTCTTAGGGGGTAACTTTAAAAAGGTCAGAATTTGTGATTTTACAGTGGAGCAAAATTTACTTAATAAAGCCAAAATTGTACCTGTATTAGCTTAAGTTTAATTCACTATGGTGGTTCAATTTTTGGCAAGAATAGGGGTGATTGGCTACCATGGGGAGATTTTACGGGGAAACAAAATTATTTTGAGCTAATAAAGGTGCAATTATTAAGTTAAATTTACTACGGGGAATAATTTGGGACTAAGAAAGGGTTTTGGCAAACTACAAAGGGTAACGCAAGAATCGGTGAAATTTTTGGCTAGAATATGGCTCATATGGGGTGATGGCAGAGCGAATTTATTTCTAACTAATAAATATGAAATTTTGGGCTACATCAAGTTCTACTAGGAGTAATTTGGGGCTAAAATAGTGTTTTGGCCTACCATAGTGGGTAACGGTCAGAATTGGTGCAATTTTTGGCTAGAATAGGGGTGATTGGCTATCATGGGGAACGGTGGAACAAAATTAATTTGAGCAAGTAAAGGTGCAATTATTAAGTTAAATTTACTACAGGGAATAATTGTTGCTAAGAAAGGGTTTTGGCCAACTACAATTTTTGGCTAGAATCGGGGTGATTGGCTACCATGGGGAGATTTTACGGGGAAACAAAATTATTTTGAGCTAATAAAGGAGCAATTATTAAGTTAAATTTACTACGGGGAATAATTTGGGACTAAGAAAGTGTTTTGGCAAACTACAAAGGTTAATGCACGGAATTGGTGCAATTTTTGGCTAGAATATGGCTACTATGGGGTGATGGTGAAGGAAATTATTTCTAACTAATAAATATGAAATTTTGGGCTACATCAAGTTTAATGTACTACTAGGAGTAATTTGGGGCTAAAATAGTGTTTTGGCCTACCATAGTGGGTAACGGTCAGAATTGGTGCAATTTTTGGCTAGAATAGGGGTGATTGGCTATCATGGGGAACGGTGGAACAAAATTAATTTGAGCAAATAAAGGTGCAATTATTAAGTTAAATTTACTACGGGGAATAATTTGTTGCTAAGAAAGGGTTTTGGCCAACAACAGAGGGTAACGCACAGAGTTGGTGCAATTTTTGCAAGAATAGGGTTGATTTAAAGGTGGAGCAAAATTAATTTTAGTGCTTCAATGGGGGAAATTCTTAGGGGGTAACTTTAAAAAGGTCAGAATGTGATTTTACAGTGGAGCAAAATTTACTTAATAAAGCCAAAATTGTACCTGTATTAGCTTAAGTTTAATTCACTATGGTGGTTCAATTTTTGGCTAGAATCGGGGTGATTGGCTACCATGGGGAGATTTTACGGGGAAACAAAATTATTTTGAGCTAATAAAGGTGCAATTATTAAGTAAAATTTACTACGGGGAATAATTTGGGACTAAGAAAGGGTTTTGGCAAACTACAAAGGGTAACGCAAGAATCGGTGCAATTTTTGGCTAGAATATGGCTCATATGGGGTGATGGCAGAGCGAATTTATTTCTAACTAATAAATATGAAATTTTGGGCTACATCAAGTTCTACTAGGAGTAATTTGGGGCTAAAATAGTGTTTTGGCCTACCATAGTGGGTAACGGTCAGAATTGGTGCAATTTTTGGCTAGAATAGGGGTGATTGGCTATCATGGGGAACGGTGGAACAAAATTAATTTGAGCAAGTAAAGGTGCAATTATTAAGTTAAATTTACTACAGGGAATAATTGTTGCTAAGAAAGGGTTTTGGCCAACTACAGAGGGATTTTTGGCTAGAATCGGGGTGATTGGCTACCATGGGGAGATTTTACGGGGAAACAAAATTATTTTGAGCTAATAAAGGAGCAATTATTAAGTTAAATTTACTACGGGGAATAATTTGGGACTAAGAAAGTGTTTTGGCAAACTACAAAGGTTAATGCACGGAATTGGTGCAATTTTTGGCTAGAATATGGCTACTATGGGGTGATGGTGAAGGAAATTATTTCTAACTAATAAATATGAAATTTTGGGCTACATCAAGTTTAATGTACTACTAGGAGTAATTTGGGGCTAAAATAGTGTTTTGGCCTACCATAGTGGGTAACGGTCAGAATTGGTGCAATTTTTGGCTAGAATAGGGGTGATTGGCTATCATGGGGAACGGTGGAACAAAATTAATTTGAGCAAATAAAGGTGCAATTATTAAGTTAAATTTACTACGGGGAATAATTTGTTGCTAAGAAAGGGTTTTGGCCAACAACAGAGGGTAACGCACAGAGTTGGTGCAATTTTTGCAAGAATAGGGTTGATTTAAAGGTGGAGCAAAATTAATTTTAGTGCTTCAATGGGGGAAATTCTTAGGGGGTAACTTTAAAAAGGTCAGAATGTGATTTTACAGTGGAGCAAAATTTACTTAATAAAGCCAAAATTGTACCTGTATTAGCTTAAGTTTAATTCACTATGGTGGTTCAATTTTTGGCTAGAATCGGGGTGATTGGCTACCATGGGGAGATTTTACGGGGAAACAAAATTATTTTGAGCTAATAAAGGTGCAATTATTAAGTAAAATTTACTACGGGGAATAATTTGGGACTAAGAAAGGGTTTTGGCAAACTACAAAGGGTAACACACAGAATCGGTGCAATTTTTGGCTAGAATTTGGCAACTATGGGGTGATGGTAGAGCGAATTTATTTCTAACTAATAAATATGAAATTTTGGGCTACATCAAGTTTAATGTACTACTAGGAGTAATTTGGGGCTAAAATAGTGTTTTGGCCTACCATAGTGGGTAACGGTCGGAAATGGTGCAATTTTTGGCTAGAAACGGGGTGATTGGCTACGATGGGGAGATTTTACGGGGGAACAAAATTAAATTGAGCAAATAAAGGTGCAATAATTAGGTTTAATTTACTACGGGGAATTATTTGGGGCTAAGAAAGGTTTTTGGCAAACTACAAAGGGTAACGCAAGAATCGGTGAAATTTTTGGCTAGAATATGGCTCATATGGGGTGATGGTAGAGGGAATTTATTTCTAACTAATAAATATGAAAAATTTGGGCTACATCAAGTTCTACTAGGAGTAATTTGGGGCTAAAATAGTGTTTTGGCCTACCATAGTGGGTAACGGTCGGAAATGGTGCAATTTTTGGCTAGAAACGGGGTGATTGGCTACGATGGGGAGATTTTACGGGGGAACAAAATTCATTTGAGCAAATAAAGGTGCAATTATTAAGTTTAATTTACTACGGGGAATTATTTGGGGCAAAGAAAGGGTTTTGGCAGACGGGGGAACAAAATTAAATTGAGCAAATAAAGGTGCAATAATTAGGTTTAATTTACTACGGGGAATTATTTGGGGCTAAGAAAGGTTTTTGGCAAACTACAAAGGGTAACCCAAGAATCGGTGAAATTTTTGGCTAGAATATGGCTCATATGGGGTGATGGTAGAGGGAAATTTTTTCTAACTAATAAAAATGAAATTTTGGGCTACATCAAGTTCTACTAGGAGTAATTTGGGGCTAAAATAGTGTTTTGGCCTACCATAGTGGGTAACGGTCGGAAATGGTGCAATTTTTGGCTAGAATCGGGGTGATTGACTACCATGGGGAGATTTTACGGGGGAACAAAATTAATTTGAGCAAATAAAGGTGCAATTATTAAGTTTAATTTACTACTGGGAATTATTTGGGGCTAAGAAAGGGTTTTGGCAAACTACAAAGGGTAACGCAAGAATCGGTGAAATTTTTGGCTAGAATATGGCTCATATGGGGTGATGGTAGAGCGAATTTATTTCTAACTAATAAATATGAAATTTTGGGCTACATCAAGTTTAATGTACTATTAGGAGTAATTTGGGGCTAAAATAGTGTTTTGGCCTACCATAGTGGGTAACGGTCGGAAATGGTGCAATTTTTGGCTAGAAACGGGGTGATTGGCTACGATGGGGAGATTTTACGGGGGAACAAAATTAAATTGAGCAAATAAAGTTGCAATAATTAGGTTTAATTTACTACGGGGAATTATTTGGGGCTAAGAAAGGTTTTTGGCAAACTACAAAGGGTAACGCAAGAATCGGTGAAATTTTTGGCTAGAATATGGCTCATATGGGGTGATGGTAGAGGGAAATTTTTTCTAACTAATAAATATGAAATTTTGGGCTACATCAAGTTCTACTAGGAGTAATTTGGGGCTAAAATAGTGTTTTGGCATACCATAGTGGGAAATGGTGCAATTTTTGGCTAGAATCGGGGTGATTGACTGCCATGGGGAGATTTTACGGGGGAACAAAATTAATTTGAGCAAATAAAGGTGCAATTATTAAGTTTAATTTACTACGGGGAATTTTTTGGGGCAAAGAAAGGGTTTTGGCAGACGGGGGAACAAAATTAATTTGAGCAAATAAAGGTGCAATTATTAAGTTTAATTTACGACGGGGAATTATTTGAGACTAAGAAAGGGTTTTGGCAAACTACAAGGGTTAATGCACAGAATTGGTGCAATTTTTGGCTACAATATGGCTACTATGGGGTGATGGTAGAGCGAAATTATTTCTAACTTAATAAATATAAAATTTTGGGCTACATCAAGTTTATTGTACGACTAGGAGTAATTTGGGGCTAAAATAGTGTTTTGGCCTACCATAGTGGGTAACGGTCGGAAATGGTGCAATTTTTGGCTAGAATCGGGGTGATTGGCTACCATGGGGAGATTTTACGGGGGGAACAAAATTCGTTTGAGCAAATAAAGGTGCAATTATTAAGTTTAATTTACTACGGGGAATTGTTTGGGGCAAAGAAAGGGTTTTGGCAGACGGGGGAACAAAATTTAATTGAGCAAATAAAGGTGCAATAATTTAATTTACTACGGGGAATTATTTGGGGCTAAGAAAGGGTTTTGGCTAACTACAGAGTGTAACGCACAGAGTTGGTGCAATTTTTGCAAGAATAGGGTTGATTTAAAGGTGGAGCAAAATTAATTTTAGTAATATTAATAATTTTATTCTAATAGGGTTGTATGATTTAAGTGCTTCAATGGGGGTAATTCTTAGGGGGTAACTTTAAAAAGGTCAGAATTGGTGAATTTACAGTGGAGCAAAATTTACTTAATAAAGCCAAAATTGCGCCTGTATTAGCTTAAGTTTAATTCACTATGGTGGTTCAATTTTTGGCTAGAATAGGGGTGATTGGCTACCATGGGGAGATTTTACGGGGAAACAAAATTATTTTGAGCTAATAAAGGTGCAATTATTAAGTTTAATTTACGACGGGGAATTATTTGAGACTAAGAAAGGGTTTTGGCAAACTACAAAGGTTAATGCACAGAATTGGTGCACTTTTTGGCTAGAATATGGCAACTACGGGGTGATGGTAGAGCGAATTTATTTCTAACTTATAAATACGAAATTTTCGGCTACATCAAGTTTAATGTACTTCTAGGAGTAATTTGGGGCTAAAATAGTGTTTTGGCCTACCTTAGTGGGTAACGGTTAGAATTGGTGCAATTTTTGGCTAGAATCGGGGTGATTGGCTACCATGGGGAGATTTTACGGGGGAACAAAATTAATTTGAGCAAATAAAGGTGCAATTCTTAAGTTTAATTTACTACGGGGAATTATTTGGGGCAAAGAAAGGGTTTTAGCAGACGTTGGAACAAAATTAATTTGAGCAAATAAAGGTGCAATTATTAAGTTTAATTTACTACAGGATTTTTTTGGGGCAAAGAAAGGGTTTTGGCAGACGGGGGAACAAAATTAACTTGAGCAAATAAAGGTGCAATTATTAAGTTTAATTTACGACGGGGAATTATTTGAGACTAAGAAAGGGTTTTGGCAAACTACAAAGGTTAATGCACAGAATTGGTGCAACTTTTGGCTACAATATGGCTACTATGGGGTGATGGTAGAGCGAAATTATTTCTAACTTAATAAATATAAAATTTTGGGCTACATCAAGTTTATTGTACGACTAGGAGTAATTTGGGGCTAAAATAGTGTTTTGGCCTACCATAGTGGGTAACGGTCGGAAATGGTGCAATTTTTGGCTAGAATCGGGGTGATTGGCTACCATGGGGAGATTTTACGGGGGAACAAAATTATTTTGAGCAAATAAAGGTGCAATTATTAAGTTTAATTTACTACGGGGAATTATTTGGGGCTAAGAAAGGGTTTCGGCAAACTACAAAGGTTAATGCACGGAATTGGTGCAATTTTTGGCTAGAATATGTACTATGGGGTGATGGTAGAGGGAAATTATTTCTAACTAATAAATATGAAATTTTGGGCTACATCAAGTTTAATGTACGACTAGGAGTAATTTGGGGCTAAAATAGTGTTTTGGCCTACCATAGTGGGTAACGGTCGGAAATGGTGTAATTTTTGGCTAGAATCGGGGTGATTGGCTACCATGGGGAGATTTTACGGGGAAACAAAATTATTTTGAGCTAATAAAGGTGCAATTATTAAGTTTAATTTACTACGGGGAATAATTTGGGACTAAGAAAGGGTTTTGGCAAACTACAAAGGGTAACACACAGAATCGGTGCAATTTTTGGCTAGAATTTGGCAACTATGGGGTGATGGTAGAGCGAATTTATTTCTAACAAATAAACATGAAATTTTGGGCTACATCAAGTTTAATGTACTACTAGGAGTAATTTGGGGCTAAAATAGTGTTTTGGCCTACCATAGTGGGTAACGGTTGGAAATGGTGCAATTTTTGGCTAGAATCGGGGTGATTGGCTACCATGGGGAGATTTTACGGGGGAACAAAATTATTTTGAGCAAATAAAGGTGCAATTATTAAGTTTAATTTACTACGGGGAATTATTTGGGGCTAAGAAAGGGTTTTGGCAAACTACAAAGGGTAACACACAGAATCAGTGCAATTTTTTGCAAGAATAGGGTTGATTTAAAGGTGGAGCAAAATTAATTTTAGTGCTTCAATGGGGGAAATTCTTAGGGGGTAACTTTAAAAAGGTCAGAATTTGTGATTTTACAGTGGAGCAAAATTTACTTAATAAAGCCAAAATTGTACCTGTATTAGCTTAAGTTTAATTCACTATGGTGGTTCAATTTTTGGCAAGAATAGGGGTGATTGGCTACCATGGGGAGATTTTACGGGGAAACAAAATTATTTTGAGCTAATAAAGGTGCAATTATTAAGTTAAATTTACTACGGGGAATAATTTGGGACTAAGAAAGGGTTTTGGCAAACTACAAAGGGTAACGCAAGAATCGGTGAAATTTTTGGCTAGAATATGGCTCATATGGGGTGATGGCAGAGCGAATTTATTTCTAACTAATAAATATGAAATTTTGGGCTACATCAAGTTCTACTAGGAGTAATTTGGGGCTAAAATAGTGTTTTGGCCTACCATAGTGGGTAACGGTCAGAATTGGTGCAATTTTTGGCTAGAATAGGGGTGATTGGCTATCATGGGGAACGGTGGAACAAAATTAATTTGAGCAAGTAAAGGTGCAATTATTAAGTTAAATTTACTACAGGGAATAATTGTTGCTAAGAAAGGGTTTTGGCCAACTACAGAGGGATTTTTGGCTAGAATCGGGGTGATTGGCTACCATGGGGAGATTTTACGGGGAAACAAAATTATTTTGAGCTAATAAAGGAGCAATTATTAAGTTAAATTTACTACGGGGAATAATTTGGGACTAAGAAAGTGTTTTGGCAAACTACAAAGGTTAATGCACGGAATTGGTGCAATTTTTGGCTAGAATATGGCTACTATGGGGTGATGGTGAAGGAAATTATTTCTAACTAATAAATATGAAATTTTGGGCTACATCAAGTTTAATGTACTACTAGGAGTAATTTGGGGCTAAAATAGTGTTTTGGCCTACCATAGTGGGTAACGGTCAGAATTGGTGCAATTTTTGGCTAGAATAGGGGTGATTGGCTATCATGGGGAACGGTGGAACAAAATTAATTTGAGCAAATAAAGGTGCAATTATTAAGTTAAATTTACTACGGGGAATAATTTGTTGCTAAGAAAGGGTTTTGGCCAACAACAGAGGGTAACGCACAGAGTTGGTGCAATTTTTGCAAGAATAGGGTTGATTTAAAGGTGGAGCAAAATTAATTTTAGTGCTTCAATGGGGGAAATTCTTAGGGGGTAACTTTAAAAAGGTCAGAATGTGATTTTACAGTGGAGCAAAATTTACTTAATAAAGCCAAAATTTTGTACTGTATTAGCTTAAGTTTAATTCACTATGGTGGTTCAATTTTTGGCTAGAATCGGGGTGATTGGCTACCATGGGGAGATTTTACGGGGAAACAAAATTATTTTGAGCTAATAAAGGTGCAATTATTAAGTAAAATTTACTACGGGGAATAATTTGGGACTAAGAAAGGGTTTTGGCAAACTACAAAGGGTAACACACAGAATCGGTGCAATTTTTGGCTAGAATTTGGCAACTATGGGGTGATGGTAGAGCGAATTTATTTCTAACTAATAAATATGAAATTTTGGGCTACATCAAGTTTAATGTACTATTAGGAGTAATTTGGGGCTAAAATAGTGTTTTGGCCTACCATAGTGGGTAACGGTCGGAAATGGTGCAATTTTTGGCTAGAATCGGGGTGATTGGCTACCATGGGGAGATTTTACGGGGGAACAAAATTATTTTGAGCAAATAAAGGTGCAATTATTAAGTTTAATTTACTACGGGGAATTATTTGGGGCTAAGAAAGGGTTTCGGCAAACTACAAAGGGTAACACACAGAATCGGTGCACTTTTTGGCTAGAATATGGCAACTACGGGGTGATGGTAGAGCGAATTTATTTCTAACTTATAAATACGAAATTTTCGGCTACATCAAGTTTAATGTACTTCTAGGAGTAATTTGGGGCTAAAATAGTGTTTTGGCCTACCTTAGTGGGTAACGGTTAGAATTGGTGCAATTTTTGGCTAGAATCGGGGTGATTGGCTACCATGGGGAGATTTTACGGGGGAACAAAATTAATTTGAGCAAATAAAGGTGCAATTATTAAGTTTAATTTACTACGGGGATTTATTTGGGGCAAAGAAAGGGTTTTAGCAGACGTTGGAACAAAATTAAATTGAGCAAATAAAGGTGCAATTATTAAGTTTAATTTACTACAGGGAATTTTTTGGGGCAAAGAAAGGGTTTTGGCAGACGGGGGAACAAAATTAACTTGAGCAAATAAAGGTGCAATTATTAAGTTTAATTTACGACGGGGAATTATTTGAGACTAAGAAAGGGTGTTGGCAAACTACAAAGGTTAATGCACAGAATTGGTGCAATTTTTGGCTAGAATATGGCTACTATGGGGTGATGGTAGAGCGAAATTATTTCTAACTAATAAATATGAAATTTTGGGCTACATCAAGTTTATTGTACGACTAGGAGTAATTTGGGGCTAAAATAGTGTTTTGGCCTACCATAGTGGGTAACGGTCGGAAATGGTGCAATTTTTGGCTAGAAACGGGGTGATTGGCTACGATGGGGAGATTTTACGGGGGAACAAAATTCGTTTGAGCAAATAAAGGTGCAATTATTAAGTTTAATTTACTACGGGGAATTATTTGGGGCAAAGAAAGGGTTTTGGCAGACGGGGGAACAAAATTAAATTGAGCAAATAAAGGTGCAATAATTAGGTTTAATTTACTACGGGGAATTATTTGGGGCTAAGAAAGGGTTTTGGCTAACTACAGAGTGTAACGCACAGAGTTGGTGCAATTTTTGCAAGAATAGGGTTGATTTAAAGGTGGAGCAAAATTAATTTTAGTAATATTAATAATTTTATTCTAATAGGGTTGTATGATTTAAGTGCTTCAATGGGGGTAATTCTTAGGGGGTAACTTTAAAAAGGTCAGAATTGGTGAATTTACAGTGGAGCAAAATTTACTTAATAAAGCCAAAATTGCGCCTGTATTAGCTTAAGTTTAATTCACTATGGTGGTTCAATTTTTGGCTAGAATAGGGGTGATTGGCTACCATGGGGAGATTTTACGGGGAAACAAAATTATTTTGAGCTAATAAAGGTGCAATTATTAAGTTAAATTTACTACGGGGAATAATTTGGGACTAAGAAAGGGTTTTGGCAAACTACAAAGGTTAATGCACGGAATTGGTGCAATTTTTGGCTAGAATATGGCTACTATGGGGTGATGGTGAAGGAAATTATTTCTAACTAATAAATATGAAATTTTGGGCTACATCAAGTTTAATGTACTACTAGGAGTAATTTGGGGCTAAAATAGTGTTTTGGCCTACCATAGTGGGTAACGGTCAGAATTGGTGCAATTTTTGGCTAGAATAGGGGTGATTGGCTACCATGGGGAGATTTTACGGGGAAACAAAATTATTTTGAGCTAATAAAGGTGCAATTATTAAGTAAAATTTACTACGGGGAATAATTTGGGACTAAGAAAGGGTTTTGGCAAACTACAAAGGGTAACACACAGAATCGGTGCAATTTTTGGCTAGAATTTGGCAACTATGGGGTGATGGTAGAGCGAATTTATTTCTAACTAATAAATATGAAATTTTGGGCTACATCAAGTTTAATGTACTATTAGGAGTAATTTGGGGCTAAAATAGTGTTTTGGCCTACCATAGTGGGTAACGGTCGGAAATGGTGCAATTTTTGGCTAGAATCGGGGTGATTGGCTACCATGGGGAGATTTTACGGGGGAACAAAATTATTTTGAGCAAATAAAGGTGCAATTATTAAGTTTAATTTACTACGGGGAATTATTTGGGGCTAAGAAAGGGTTTCGGCAAACTACAAAGGGTAACACACAGAATCGGTGCACTTTTTGGCTAGAATATGGCAACTACGGGGTGATGGTAGAGCGAATTTATTTCTAACTTATAAATACGAAATTTTCGGCTACATCAAGTTTAATGTACTTCTAGGAGTAATTTGGGGCTAAAATAGTGTTTTGGCCTACCTTAGTGGGTAACGGTTAGAATTGGTGCAATTTTTGGCTAGAATCGGGGTGATTGGCTACCATGGGGAGATTTTACGGGGGAACAAAATTAATTTGAGCAAATAAAGGTGCAATTCTTAAGTTTAATTTACTACGGGGAATTATTTGGGGCAAAGAAAGGGTTTTAGCAGACGTTGGAACAAAATTAAATTGAGCAAATAAAGGTGCAATTATTAAGTTTAATTTACTACAGGGAATTTTTTGGGGCAAAGAAAGGGTTTTGGCAGACGGGGGAACAAAATTAACTTGAGCAAATAAAGGTGCAATTATTAAGTTTAATTTACGACGGGGAATTATTTGAGACTAAGAAAGGGTTTTGGCAAACTACAAAGGTTAATGCACAGAATTGGTGCAATTTTTGGCTACAATATGGCTACTATGGGGTGATGGTAGAGCGAAATTATTTCTAACTTAATAAATATAAAATTTTGGGCTACATCAAGTTTATTGTACGACTAGGAGTAATTTGGGGCTAAAATAGTGTTTTGGCCTACCATAGTGGGTAACGGTCGGAAATGGTGCAATTTTTGGCTAGAATCGGGGTGATTGGCTACGATGGGGAGATTTTACGGGGGAACAAAATTCGTTTGAACAAATAAAGGTGCAATTATTAAGTTTAATTTACTACGGGGAATTATTTGGGGCAAAGAAAGGGTTTTGGCAGACGGGGGAACAAAATTAAATTGAGCAAATAAAGGTGCAATAATTAGGTTTAATTTACTACGGGGAATTATTTGGGGCTAAGAAAGGGTTTTGGCTAACTACAGAGTGTAACGCACAGAGTTGGTGCAATTTTTGCAAGAATAGGGTTGATTTAAAGGTGGAGCAAAATTAATTTTAGTAATATTAATAATTTTATTCTAATAGGGTTGTATGATTTAAGTGCTTCAATGGGGGTAATTCTTAGGGGGTAACTTTAAAAAGGTCAGAATTGGTGAATTTACAGTGGAGCAAAATTTACTTAATAAAGCCAAAATTGCGCCTGTATTAGCTTAAGTTTAATTCACTATGGTGGTTCAATTTTTGGCTAGAATAGGGGTGATTGGCTACCATGGGGAGATTTTACGGGGAAACAAAATTATTTTGAGCTAATAAAGGTGCAATTATTAAGTTAAATTTACTACGGGGAATAATTTGGGACTAAGAAAGGGTTTTGGCAAACTACAAAGGTTAATGCACGGAATTGGTGCAATTTTTGGCTAGAATATGGCTACTATGGGGTGATGGTGAAGGAAATTATTTCTAACTAATAAATATGAAATTTTGGGCTACATCAAGTTTAATGTACTACTAGGAGTAATTTGGGGCTAAAATAGTGTTTTGGCCTACCATAGTGGGTAACGGTCAGAATTGGTGCAATTTTTGGCTAGAATAGGGGTGATTGGCTATCATGGGGAACGGTGGAACAAAATTAATTTGAGCAAATAAAGGTGCAATTATTAAGTTAAATTTACTACGGGGAATAATTTGTTGCTAAGAAAGGGTTTTGGCCAACAACAGAGGGTAACGCACAGAGTTGGTGCAATTTTTGCAAGAATAGGGTTGATTTAAAGGTGGAGCAAAATTAATTTTAGTGCTTCAATGGGGGAAATTCTTAGGGGGTAACTTTAAAAAGGTCAGAATGTGATTTTACAGTGGAGCAAAATTTACTTAATAAAGCCAAAATTGTACCTGTATTAGCTTAAGTTTAATTCACTATGGTGGTTCAATTTTTGGCTAGAATCGGGGTGATTGGCTACCATGGGGAGATTTTACGGGGAAACAAAATTATTTTGAGCTAATAAAGGTGCAATTATTAAGTAAAATTTACTACGGGGAATAATTTGGGACTAAGAAAGGGTTTTGGCAAACTACAAAGGGTAACACACAGAATCGGTGCAATTTTTGGCTAGAATTTGGCAACTATGGGGTGATGGTAGAGCGAATTTATTTCTAACTAATAAATATGAAATTTTGGGCTACATCAAGTTTAATGTACTATTAGGAGTAATTTGGGGCTAAAATAGTGTTTTGGCCTACCATAGTGGGTAACGGTCGGAAATGGTGCAATTTTTGGCTAGAATCGGGGTGATTGGCTACCATGGGGAGATTTTACGGGGGAACAAAATTATTTTGAGCAAATAAAGGTGCAATTATTAAGTTTAATTTACTACGGGGAATTATTTGGGGCTAAGAAAGGGTTTCGGCAAACTACAAAGGGTAACACACAGAATCGGTGCACTTTTTGGCTAGAATATGGCAACTACGGGGTGATGGTAGAGCGAATTTATTTCTAACTTATAAATACGAAATTTTCGGCTACATCAAGTTTAATGTACTTCTAGGAGTAATTTGGGGCTAAAATAGTGTTTTGGCCTACCTTAGTGGGTAACGGTTAGAATTGGTGCAATTTTTGGCTAGAATCGGGGTGATTGGCTACCATGGGGAGATTTTACGGGGGAACAAAATTAATTTGAGCAAATAAAGGTGCAATTCTTAAGTTTAATTTACTACGGGGAATTATTTGGGGCAAAGAAAGGGTTTTAGCAGACGTTGGAACAAAATTAAATTGAGCAAATAAAGGTGCAATTATTAAGTTTAATTTACTACAGGGAATTTTTTGGGGCAAAGAAAGGGTTTTGGCAGACGGGGGAACAAAATTAACTTGAGCAAATAAAGGTGCAATTATTAAGTTTAATTTACGACGGGGAATTATTTGAGACTAAGAAAGGGTTTTGGCAAACTACAAAGGTTAATGCACAGAATTGGTGCAATTTTTGGCTACAATATGGCTACTATGGGGTGATGGTAGAGCGAAATTATTTCTAACTTAATAAATATAAAATTTTGGGCTACATCAAGTTTATTGTACGACTAGGAGTAATTTGGGGCTAAAATAGTGTTTTGGCCTACCATAGTGGGTAACGGTCGGAAATGGTGCAATTTTTGGCTAGAATCGGGGTGATTGGCTACGATGGGGAGATTTTACGGGGGAACAAAATTCGTTTGAACAAATAAAGGTGCAATTATTAAGTTTAATTTACTACGGGGAATTATTTGGGGCAAAGAAAGGGTTTTGGCAGACGGGGGAACAAAATTAAATTGAGCAAATAAAGGTGCAATAATTAGGTTTAATTTACTACGGGGAATTATTTGGGGCTAAGAAAGGGTTTTGGCTAACTACAGAGTGTAACGCACAGAGTTGGTGCAATTTTTGCAAGAATAGGGTTGATTTAAAGGTGGAGCAAAATTAATTTTAGTAATATTAATAATTTTATTCTAATAGGGTTGTATGATTTAAGTGCTTCAATGGGGGTAATTCTTAGGGGGTAACTTTAAAAAGGTCAGAATTGGTGAATTTACAGTGGAGCAAAATTTACTTAATAAAGCCAAAATTGCGCCTGTATTAGCTTAAGTTTAATTCACTATGGTGGTTCAATTTTTGGCTAGAATAGGGGTGATTGGCTACCATGGGGAGATTTTACGGGGAAACAAAATTATTTTGAGCTAATAAAGGTGCAATTATTAAGTTAAATTTACTACGGGGAATAATTTGGGACTAAGAAAGGGTTTTGGCAAACTACAAAGGTTAATGCACGGAATTGGTGCAATTTTTGGCTAGAATATGGCTACTATGGGGTGATGGTGAAGGAAATTATTTCTAACTAATAAATATGAAATTTTGGGCTACATCAAGTTTAATGTACTACTAGGAGTAATTTGGGGCTAAAATAGTGTTTTGGCCTACCATAGTGGGTAACGGTCAGAATTGGTGCAATTTTTGGCTAGAATAGGGGTGATTGGCTATCATGGGGAACGGTGGAACAAAATTAATTTGAGCAAATAAAGGTGCAATTATTAAGTTAAATTTACTACGGGGAATAATTTGTTGCTAAGAAAGGGTTTTGGCCAACAACAGAGGGTAACGCACAGAGTTGGTGCAATTTTTGCAAGAATAGGGTTGATTTAAAGGTGGAGCAAAATTAATTTTAGTGCTTCAATGGGGGAAATTCTTAGGGGGTAACTTTAAAAAGGTCAGAATGTGATTTTACAGTGGAGCAAAATTTACTTAATAAAGCCAAAATTGTACCTGTATTAGCTTAAGTTTAATTCACTATGGTGGTTCAATTTTTGGCTAGAATCGGGGTGATTGGCTACCATGGGGAGATTTTACGGGGAAACAAAATTATTTTGAGCTAATAAAGGTGCAATTATTAAGTAAAATTTACTACGGGGAATAATTTGGGACTAAGAAAGGGTTTTGGCAAACTACAAAGGGTAACACACAGAATCGGTGCAATTTTTGGCTAGAATTTGGCAACTATGGGGTGATGGTAGAGCGAATTTATTTCTAACTAATAAATATGAAATTTTGGGCTACATCAAGTTTAATGTACTATTAGGAGTAATTTGGGGCTAAAATAGTGTTTTGGCCTACCATAGTGGGTAACGGTCGGAAATGGTGCAATTTTTGGCTAGAATCGGGGTGATTGGCTACCATGGGGAGATTTTACGGGGGAACAAAATTATTTTGAGCAAATAAAGGTGCAATTATTAAGTTTAATTTACTACGGGGAATTATTTGGGGCTAAGAAAGGGTTTCGGCAAACTACAAAGGGTAACACACAGAATCGGTGCACTTTTTGGCTAGAATATGGCAACTACGGGGTGATGGTAGAGCGAATTTATTTCTAACTTATAAATACGAAATTTTCGGCTACATCAAGTTTAATGTACTTCTAGGAGTAATTTGGGGCTAAAATAGTGTTTTGGCCTACCTTAGTGGGTAACGGTTAGAATTGGTGCAATTTTTGGCTAGAATCGGGGTGATTGGCTACCATGGGGAGATTTTACGGGGGAACAAAATTAATTTGAGCAAATAAAGGTGCAATTCTTAAGTTTAATTTACTACGGGGAATTATTTGGGGCAAAGAAAGGGTTTTAGCAGACGTTGGAACAAAATTAAATTGAGCAAATAAAGGTGCAATTATTAAGTTTAATTTACTACAGGGAATTTTTTGGGGCAAAGAAAGGGTTTTGGCAGACGGGGGAACAAAATTAACTTGAGCAAATAAAGGTGCAATTATTAAGTTTAATTTACGACGGGGAATTATTTGAGACTAAGAAAGGGTTTTGGCAAACTACAAAGGTTAATGCACAGAATTGGTGCAATTTTTGGCTACAATATGGCTACTATGGGGTGATGGTAGAGCGAAATTATTTCTAACTTAATAAATATAAAATTTTGGGCTACATCAAGTTTATTGTACGACTAGGAGTAATTTGGGGCTAAAATAGTGTTTTGGCCTACCATAGTGGGTAACGGTCGGAAATGGTGCAATTTTTGGCTAGAATCGGGGTGATTGGCTACGATGGGGAGATTTTACGGGGGAACAAAATTCGTTTGAACAAATAAAGGTGCAATTATTAAGTTTAATTTACTACGGGGAATTATTTGGGGCAAAGAAAGGGTTTTGGCAGACGGGGGAACAAAATTAAATTGAGCAAATAAAGGTGCAATAATTAGGTTTAATTTACTACGGGGAATTATTTGGGGCTAAGAAAGGGTTTTGGCTAACTACAGAGTGTAACGCACAGAGTTGGTGCAATTTTTGCAAGAATAGGGTTGATTTAAAGGTGGAGCAAAATTAATTTTAGTAATATTAATAATTTTATTCTAATAGGGTTGTATGATTTAAGTGCTTCAATGGGGGTAATTCTTAGGGGGTAACTTTAAAAAGGTCAGAATTGGTGAATTTACAGTGGAGCAAAATTTACTTAATAAAGCCAAAATTGCGCCTGTATTAGCTTAAGTTTAATTCACTATGGTGGTTCAATTTTTGGCTAGAATAGGGGTGATTGGCTACCATGGGGAGATTTTACGGGGAAACAAAATTATTTTGAGCTAATAAAGGTGCAATTATTAAGTTAAATTTACTACGGGGAATAATTTGGGACTAAGAAAGGGTTTTGGCAAACTACAAAGGGTAACCCAAGAATCGGTGAAATTTTTGGCTAGAATATGGCTCATATGGGGTGATGGTAGAGCGAAATTATTTCTAACTAATAAACATGAAATTTTGGGCTACATCAAGTTTAATGTACTATTAGGAGTAATTTGGGGCTAAAATAGTGTTTTGGCCTACCATAGTGGGTAACGGTCGGAAATGGTGCAATTTTTGGCTAGAATCGGGGTGATTGGCTACCATGGGGAGATTTTACGGGGGAACAAAATTATTTTGAGCAAATAAAGGTGCAATTATTAAGTTTAATTTACTACGGGGAATTATTTGGGGCTAAGAAAGGGTTTCGGCAAACTACAAAGGGTAACACACAGAATCGGTGCACTTTTTGGCTAGAATATGGCAACTACGGGGTGATGGTAGAGCGAATTTATTTCTAACTTATAAATACGAAATTTTCGGCTACATCAAGTTTAATGTACTTCTAGGAGTAATTTGGGGCTAAAATAGTGTTTTGGCCTACCTTAGTGGGTAACGGTTAGAATTGGTGCAATTTTTGGCTAGAATCGGGGTGATTGGCTACCATGGGGAGATTTTACGGGGGAACAAAATTAATTTGAGCAAATAAAGGTGCAATTCTTAAGTTTAATTTACTACGGGGAATTATTTGGGGCAAAGAAAGGGTTTTAGCAGACGTTGGAACAAAATTAAATTGAGCAAAAAGGTGCAATTATTAAGTTTAATTTACTACAGGGAATTTTTTGGGGCAAAGAAAGGGTTTTGGCAGACGGGGGAACAAAATTAACTTGAGCAAATAAAGGTGCAATTATTAAGTTTAATTTACGACGGGGAATTATTTGAGACTAAGAAAGGGTTTTGGCAAACTACAAAGGTTAATGCACAGAATTGGTGCAATTTTTGGCTACAATATGGCTACTATGGGGTGATGGTAGAGCGAAATTATTTCTAACTTAATAAATATAAAATTTTGGGCTACATCAAGTTTATTGTACGACTAGGAGTAATTTGGGGCTAAAATAGTGTTTTGGCCTACCATAGTGGGTAACGGTCGGAAATGGTGCAATTTTTGGCTAGAATCGGGGTGATTGGCTACGATGGGGAGATTTTACGGGGGAACAAAATTCGTTTGAACAAATAAAGGTGCAATTATTAAGTTTAATTTACTACGGGGAATTATTTGGGGCAAAGAAAGGGTTTTGGCAGACGGGGGAACAAAATTAAATTGAGCAAATAAAGGTGCAATAATTAGGTTTAATTTACTACGGGGAATTATTTGGGGCTAAGAAAGGGTTTTGGCTAACTACAGAGTGTAACGCACAGAGTTGGTGCAATTTTTGCAAGAATAGGGTTGATTTAAAGGTGGAGCAAAATTAATTTTAGTAATATTAATAATTTTATTCTAATAGGGTTGTATGATTTAAGTGCTTCAATGGGGGTAATTCTTAGGGGGTAACTTTAAAAAGGTCAGAATTGGTGAATTTACAGTGGAGCAAAATTTACTTAATAAAGCCAAAATTGCGCCTGTATTAGCTTAAGTTTAATTCACTATGGTGGTTCAATTTTTGGCTAGAATAGGGGTGATTGGCTACCATGGGGAGATTTTACGGGGAAACAAAATTATTTTGAGCTAATAAAGGTGCAATTATTAAGTTAAATTTACTACGGGGAATAATTTGGGACTAAGAAAGGGTTTTGGCAAACTACAAAGGTTAATGCACGGAATTGGTGCAATTTTTGGCTAGAATATGGCTACTATGGGGTGATGGTAGAGGGAAATTATTTCTAACTAATAAATATGAAATTTTGGGCTACATCAAGTTTAATGTACTACTAGGAGTAATTTGGGGCTAAAATAGTGTTTTGGCCTACCATAGTGGGTAACGGTCAGAATTGGTGCAATTTTTGGCTAGAATAGGGGTGATTGGCTATCATGGGGAACGGTGGAACAAAATTAATTTGAGCAAATAAAGGTGCAATTATTAAGTTAAATTTACTACGGGGAATAATTTGTTGCTAAGAAAGGGTTTTGGCCAACAACAGAGGGTAACGCACAGAGTTGGTGCAATTTTTGCAAGAATAGGGTTGATTTAAAGGTGGAGCAAAATTAATTTTAGTGAGTCAATGGGGGAAATTCTTAGGGGGTAACTTTAAAAAGGTCAGAATTTGTGATTTTACAGTGGAGCAAAATTTACTTAATAAAGCCAAAATTGTACCTGTATTAGCTTAAGTTTAATTCACTATGGTGGTTCAATTTTTGGCTAGAATCGGGGTGATTGGCTACCATGGGGAGATTTTACGGGGAAACAAAATTATTTTGAGCTAATAAAGGTGCAATTATTAAGTAAAATTTACTACGGGGAATAATTTGGGACTAAGAAAGGGTTTTGGCAAACTACAAAGGGTAACACACAGAATCGGTGCAATTTTTGGCTAGAATTTGGCAACTATGGGGTGATGGTAGAGCGAATTTATTTCTAACTAATAAATATGAAATTTTGGGCTACATCAAGTTTAATGTACTACTAGGAGTAATTTGGGGCTAAAATAGTGTTTTGGCCTACCATAGTGGGTAACGGTCGGAAATGGTGCAATTTTTGGCTAGAATCGGGGTGATTGGCTACCATGGGGAGATTTTACGGGGGAACAAAATTATTTTGAGCAAATAAAGGTGCAATTATTAAGTTTAATTTACTACGGGGAATTATTTGGGGCTAAGAAAGGGTTTCGGCAAACTACAAAGGGTAACACACAGAATCGGTGCACTTTTTGGCTAGAATATGGCAACTACGGGGTGATGGTAGAGCGAATTTATTTCTAACTTATAAATACGAAATTTTCGGCTACATCAAGTTTAATGTACTTCTAGGAGTAATTTGGGGCTAAAATAGTGTTTTGGCCTACCTTAGTGGGTAACGGTTAGAATTGGTGCAATTTTTGGCTAGAATCGGGGTGATTGGCTACCATGGGGAGATTTTACGGGGGAACAAAATTAATTTGAGCAAATAAAGGTGCAATTCTTAAGTTTAATTTACTACGGGGAATTATTTGGGGCAAAGAAAGGGTTTTAGCAGACGTTGGAACAAAATTAAATTGAGCAAATAAAGGTGCAATTATTAAGTTTAATTTACTACAGGGAATTTTTTGGGGCAAAGAAAGGGTTTTGGCAGACGGGGGAACAAAATTAACTTGAGCAAATAAAGGTGCAATTATTAAGTTTAATTTACGACGGGGAATTATTTGAGACTAAGAAAGGGTTTTGGCAAACTACAAAGGTTAATGCACAGAATTGGTGCAATTTTTGGCTACAATATGGCTACTATGGGGTGATGGTAGAGCGAAATTATTTCTAACTTAATAAATATAAAATTTTGGGCTACATCAAGTTTATTGTACGACTAGGAGTAATTTGGGGCTAAAATAGTGTTTTGGCCTACCATAGTGGGTAACGGTCGGAAATGGTGCAATTTTTGGCTAGAATCGGGGTGATTGGCTACGATGGGGAGATTTTACGGGGGAACAAAATTCGTTTGAACAAATAAAGGTGCAATTATTAAGTTTAATTTACTACGGGGAATTATTTGGGGCAAAGAAAGGGTTTTGGCAGACGGGGGAACAAAATTAAATTGAGCAAATAAAGGTGCAATAATTAGGTTTAATTTACTACGGGGAATTATTTGGGGCTAAGAAAGGGTTTTGGCTAACTACAGAGTGTAACGCACAGAGTTGGTGCAATTTTTGCAAGAATAGGGTTGATTTAAAGGTGGAGCAAAATTAATTTTAGTAATATTAATAATTTTATTCTAATAGGGTTGTATGATTTAAGTGCTTCAATGGGGGTAATTCTTAGGGGGTAACTTTAAAAAGGTCAGAATTGGTGAATTTACAGTGGAGCAAAATTTACTTAATAAAGCCAAAATTGCGCCTGTATTAGCTTAAGTTTAATTCACTATGGTGGTTCAATTTTTGGCTAGAATAGGGGTGATTGGCTACCATGGGGAGATTTTACGGGGAAACAAAATTATTTTGAGCTAATAAAGGTGCAATTATTAAGTTAAATTTACTACGGGGAATAATTTGGGACTAAGAAAGGGTTTTGGCAAACTACAAAGGGTAACCCAAGAATCGGTGAAATTTTTGGCTAGAATATGGCTCATATGGGGTGATGGTAGAGCGAAATTATTTCTAACTAATAAACATGAAATTTTGGGCTACATCAAGTTTAATGTACTATTAGGAGTAATTTGGGGCTAAAATAGTGTTTTGGCCTACCATAGTGGGTAACGGTCGGAAATGGTGCAATTTTTGGCTAGAATCGGGGTGATTGGCTACCATGGGGAGATTTTACGGGGGAACAAAATTATTTTGAGCAAATAAAGGTGCAATTATTAAGTTTAATTTACTACGGGGAATTATTTGCAGGGTGTTTTGCACCTTGGACCCCTAAAAAAAGGGACTTAGGGACCTAAAGTTTTAAAAAAAGGGACCTAAGGGACCACTTAAAAAAATCGACAAGTGCTTAAGACATGTTGAAAATGAGAAAATTGTTAACTAAGGCCAAAACCCGAGTATTTCTTTTTAAACCAGACTAAAAAAAACACAAGAAAAACAGAAGACAGTGTAAGAACATTATTAGTGTATTAGACTATTTTTACTTACATGGTAACTTATTGTCATGCTAAAGATGAGCAACTTATAAGATAGTATACTAACAAGTTTTTTCAGCGCCTATTTAGGCGTCGGCTTGTAACTTGAATGTGGTTCGAAAATACGACGCCCGTCGCCAATGGCACTCGACGATAATTCCTACCTAATTTAACAATTGCAATACAAGTCATTAGGAGCAGATATTTTTTCAGGATTAAACTCAAAGTCTAATAATCACATAATGAAAAATACTTCTGAATGTTTTTTAGCAAAAAAAAAGTACTTGTACATTGTACAATAATGAGTATTTTCAAGTAAAAAATATCAATTTATTCTTTTTGTTGTTTTATTAAAATAAGAAGTGATGTCACAACTTTTTTTCAATATTTTTGGCAATTGAAGACGATTGTCTAGATGTTTCTGCTTCAGAAGACCTTAATTTTTTGATATTTGGGGCTAAGAAAGGGTTTCGGCAAACTACAAAGGGTAACACACAGAATCGGTGCACTTTTTGGCTAGAATATGGCAACTACGGGGTGATGGTAGAGCGAATTTATTTCTAACTTATAAATACGAAATTTTCGGCTACATCAAGTTTAATGTACTTCTAGGAGTAATTTGGGGCTAAAATAGTGTTTTGGCCTACCTTAGTGGGTAACGGTTAGAATTGGTGCAATTTTTGGCTAGAATCGGGGTGATTGGCTACCATGGGGAGATTTTACGGGGGAACAAAATTAATTTGAGCAAATAAAGGTGCAATTCTTAAGTTTAATTTACTACGGGGAATTATTTGGGGCAAAGAAAGGGTTTTAGCAGACGTTGGAACAAAATTAAATTGAGCAAATAAAGGTGCAATTATTAAGTTTAATTTACTACAGGGAATTTTTTGGGGCAAAGAAAGGGTTTTGGCAGACGGGGGAACAAAATTAACTTGAGCAAATAAAGGTGCAATTATTAAGTTTAATTTACGACGGGGAATTATTTGAGACTAAGAAAGGGTTTTGGCAAACTACAAAGGTTAATGCACAGAATTGGTGCAATTTTTGGCTACAATATGGCTACTATGGGGTGATGGTAGAGCGAAATTATTTCTAACTTAATAAATATAAAATTTTGGGCTACATCAAGTTTATTGTACGACTAGGAGTAATTTGGGGCTAAAATAGTGTTTTGGCCTACCATAGTGGGTAACGGTCGGAAATGGTGCAATTTTTGGCTAGAATCGGGGTGATTGGCTACGATGGGGAGATTTTACGGGGGAACAAAATTCGTTTGAACAAATAAAGGTGCAATTATTAAGTTTAATTTACTACGGGGAATTATTTGGGGCAAAGAAAGGGTTTTGGCAGACGGGGGAACAAAATTAAATTGAGCAAATAAAGGTGCAATAATTAGGTTTAATTTACTACGGGGAATTATTTGGGGCTAAGAAAGGGTTTTGGCTAACTACAGAGTGTAACGCACAGAGTTGGTGCAATTTTTGCAAGAATAGGGTTGATTTAAAGGTGGAGCAAAATTAATTTTAGTAATATTAATAATTTTATTCTAATAGGGTTGTATGATTTAAGTGCTTCAATGGGGGTAATTCTTAGGGGGTAACTTTAAAAAGGTCAGAATTGGTGAATTTACAGTGGAGCAAAATTTACTTAATAAAGCCAAAATTGCGCCTGTATTAGCTTAAGTTTAATTCACTATGGTGGTTCAATTTTTGGCTAGAATAGGGGTGATTGGCTACCATGGGGAGATTTTACGGGGAAACAAAATTATTTTGAGCTAATAAAGGTGCAATTATTAAGTTAAATTTACTACGGGGAATAATTTGGGACTAAGAAAGGGTTTTGGCAAACTACAAAGGGTAACCCAAGAATCGGTGAAATTTTTGGCTAGAATATGGCTCATATGGGGTGATGGTAGAGCGAAATTATTTCTAACTAATAAACATGAAATTTTGGGCTACATCAAGTTCAATGTATTACTAGGAGTAATTTGAGGCTAATATAGTGTTTTGGCCTACCATAGTGGGTAACGGTTAGAATTGGTGCAATTTTTGGCTAGAATCGGGGTGATTGGCTACGATGGGGAGATTTTACGGGGGAACAAAATTAAATTGAGCAAATAAAGGTGCAATAATTAGGTTTAATTTACTACGGGGAATTATTTGGGGCTAAGAAAGGTTTTTGGCAAACTACAAAGGGTAACGCAAGAATCGGTGAAATTTTTGGCTAGAATATGGCTCATATGGGGGGATGGTAGAGGGAAATTTTTTCTAACTAATAAAAATGAAATTTTGGGCTACATCAAGTTCTACTAGGAGTAATTTGGGGCTAAAATAGTGTTTTGGCCTACCATAGTGGGTAACGGTCGGAAATGGTGCAATTTTTGGCTAGAATCGGGGTGATTGACTACCATGGGGAGATTTTACGGGGGGACAAAATTAATTTGAGCAAATAAAGGTGCAATTATTAAGTTTAATTTACTACTGGGAATTATTTGGGGCTAAGAAAGGGTTTTGGCAAACTACAAAGGGTAACGCAAGAATCGGTGAAATTTTTGGCTAGAATATGGCTCATATGGGGTGATGGTAGAGCGAATTTATTTCTAACTAATAAATATGAAATTTTGGGCTACATCAAGTTTAATGTACTATTAGGAGTAATTTGGGGCTAAAATAGTGTTTTGGCCTACCATAGTGGGTAACGGTCGGAAATGGTGCAATTTTTGGCTAGAAACGGGGTGATTGGCTACGATGGGGAGATTTTACGGGGGAACAAAATTAAATTGAGCAAATAAAGGTGCAATAATTAGGTTTAATTTACTACGGGGAATTATTTGAGACTAAGAAAGGGTTTTGGCAAACTACAAAGGTTAACGCAAGAATCGGTGAAATTTTTGGCTAGAATATGGCTCATATGGGGTGATGGCAGAGCGAATTTATTTCTAACTAATAAATATGAAATTTTGGGCTACATCAAGTTCTACTAAGAGTAATTTGGGGCTAAAATAGTGTTTTGGCCTACCATAGTGGGTAACGGTCAGAATTGGTGCAATTTTTGGCTAGAATAGGGGTGATTGGCTATCATGGGGAACGGTGGAACAAAATTAATTTGAGCAAGTAAAGGTGCAATTATTAAGTTAAATTTACTACAGGGAATAATTGTTGCTAAGAAAGGGTTTTGGCCAACTACAGAGGGATTTTTGGCTAGAATCGGGGTGATTGGCTACCATGGGGAGATTTTACGGGGAAACAAAATTATTTTGAGCTAATAAAGGAGCAATTATTAAGTTAAATTTACTACGGGGAATAATTTGGGACTAAGAAAGTGTTTTGCACAAAGGTTAATGCACGGAATTGGTGCAATTTTTGGCTAGAATATGGCTACTATGGGGTGATGGTGAAGGAAATTATTTCTAACTAATAAATATGAAATTTTGGGCTACATCAAGTTTAATGTACTACTAGGAGTAATTTGGGGCTAAAATAGTGTTTTGGCCTACCATAGTGGGTAACGGTCAGAATTGGTGCAATTTTTGGCTAGAATAGGGGTGATTGGCTATCATGGGGAACGGTGGAACAAAATTAATTTGAGCAAATAAAGGTGCAATTATTAAGTTAAATTTACTACGGGGAATAATTTGTTGCTAAGAAAGGGTTTTGGCCAACAACAGAGGGTAACGCACAGAGTTGGTGCAATTTTTGCAAGAATAGGGTTGATTTAAAGGTGGAGCAAAATTAATTTTAGTGCTTCAATGGGGGAAATTCTTAGGGGTAACTTTAAAAAGGTCAGAATTTGTGATTTTACAGTGGAGCAAAATTTACTTAAGCTAATACAGGTACAATTTTGGCTTTATTAAGTTTAATTCACTATGGTGGTTCAATTTTTGGCTAGAATCGGGGTGATTGGCTACCATGGGGAGATTTTACGGGGAAACAAAATTATTTTGAGCTAATAAAGGTGCAATTATTAAGTAAAATTTACTACGGGGAATAATTTGGGACTAAGAAAGGGTTTTGGCAAACTACAAAGGGTAACACACAGAATCGGTGCAATTTTTGGCTAGAATTTGGCAACTATGGGGTGATGGTAGAGCGAATTTATTTCTAACTAATAAATATGAAATTTTGGGCTACATCAAGTTTAATGTACTATTAGGAGTAATTTGGGGCTAAAATAGTGTTTTGGCCTACCATAGTGGGTAACGGTCGGAAATGGTGCAATTTTTGGCTAGAATCGGGGTGATTGGCTACCATGGGGAGATTTTACGGGGGAACAAAATTATTTTGAGCAAATAAAGGTGCAATTATTAAGTTTAATTTACTACGGGGAATTATTTGGGGCTAAGAAAGGGTTTCGGCAAACTACAAAGGGTAACACACAGAATCGGTGCACTTTTTGGCTAGAATATGGCAACTACGGGGTGATGGTAGAGCGAATTTATTTCTAACTTATAAATACGAAATTTTCGGCTACATCAAGTTTAATGTACTTCTAGGAGTAATTTGGGGCTAAAATAGTGTTTTGGCCTACCTTAGTGGGTAACGGTTAGAATTGGTGCAATTTTTGGCTAGAATCGGGGTGATTGGCTACCATGGGGAGATTTTACGTTGGAACAAAATTAAATTGAGCAAATAAAGGTGCAATTATTAAGTTTAATTTACTACAGGGAATTTTTTGGGGCAAAGAAAGGGTTTTGGCAGACGGGGGAACAAAATTAACTTGAGCAAATAAAGGTGCAATTATTAAGTTTAATTTACGACGGGGAATTATTTGAGACTAAGAAAGGGTTTTGGCAAACTACAAAGGTTAATGCACAGAATTGGTGCAACTTTTGGCTACAATATGGCTACTATGGGGTGATGGTAGAGCGAAATTATTTCTAACTTAATAAATATAAAATTTTGGGCTACATCAAGTTTATTGTACGACTAGGAGTAATTTGGGGCTAAAATAGTGTTTTGGCCTACCATAGTGGGTAACGGTCGGAAATGGTGCAATTTTTGGCTAGAATCGGGGTGATTGGCTACCATGGGGAGATTTTACGGGGGAAACAAAATTATTTTGAGCAAATAAAGGTGCAATTATTAAGTTTAATTTACTACGGGGAATTATTTGGGGCTAAGAAAGGGTTTCGGCAAACTACAAAGGTTAATGCACGGAATTGGTGCAATTTTTGGCTAGAATATGTACTATGGGGTGATGGTAGAGGGAAATTATTTCTAACTAATAAATATGAAATTTTGGGCTACATCAAGTTTAATGTACGACTAGGAGTAATTTGGGGCTAAAATAGTGTTTTGGCCTACCATAGTGGGTAACGGTCGGAAATGGTGTAATTTTTGGCTAGAATCGGGGTGATTGGCTACCATGGGGAGATTTTACGGGGAAACAAAATTATTTTGAGCTAATAAAGGTGCAATTATTAAGTTTAATTTACTACGGGGAATAATTTGGGACTAAGAAAGGGTTTTGGCAAACTACAAAGGGTAACACACAGAATCGGTGCAATTTTTGGCTAGAATTTGGCAACTATGGGGTGATGGTAGAGCGAATTTATTTCTAACAAATAAACATGAAATTTTGGGCTACATCAAGTTTAATGTACTACTAGGAGTAATTTGGGGCTAAAATAGTGTTTTGGCCTACCATAGTGGGTAACGGTTGGAAATGGTGCAATTTTTGGCTAGAATCGGGGTGATTGGCTACCATGGGGAGATTTTACGGGGGAACAAAATTATTTTGAGCAAATAAAGGTGCAATTATTAAGTTTAATTTACTACGGGGAATTATTTGGGGCTAAGAAAGGGTTTTGGCAAACTACAAAGGGTAACACACAGAATCAGTGCAATTTTTTGCAAGAATAGGGTTGATTTAAAGGTGGAGCAAAATTAATTTTAGTGCTTCAATGGGGGAAATTCTTAGGGGGTAACTTTAAAAAGGTCAGAATTTGTGATTTTACAGTGGAGCAAAATTTACTTAATAAAGCCAAAATTGTACCTGTATTAGCTTAAGTTTAATTCACTATGGTGGTTCAATTTTTGGCAAGAATAGGGGTGATTGGCTACCATGGGGAGATTTTACGGGGAAACAAAATTATTTTGAGCTAATAAAGGTGCAATTATTAAGTTAAATTTACTACGGGGAATAATTTGGGACTAAGAAAGGGTTTTGGCAAACTACAAAGGGTAACGCAAGAATCGGTGAAATTTTTGGCTAGAATATGGCTCATATGGGGTGATGGCAGAGCGAATTTATTTCTAACTAATAAATATGAAATTTTGGGCTACATCAAGTTCTACTAGGAGTAATTTGGGGCTAAAATAGTGTTTTGGCCTACCATAGTGGGTAACGGTCAGAATTGGTGCAATTTTTGGCTAGAATAGGGGTGATTGGCTATCATGGGGAACGGTGGAACAAAATTAATTTGAGCAAGTAAAGGTGCAATTATTAAGTTAAATTTACTACAGGGAATAATTGTTGCTAAGAAAGGGTTTTGGCCAACTACAGAGGGATTTTTGGCTAGAATCGGGGTGATTGGCTACCATGGGGAGATTTTACGGGGAAACAAAATTATTTTGAGCTAATAAAGGAGCAATTATTAAGTTAAATTTACTACGGGGAATAATTTGGGACTAAGAAAGTGTTTTGGCAAACTACAAAGGTTAATGCACGGAATTGGTGCAATTTTTGGCTAGAATATGGCTACTATGGGGTGATGGTGAAGGAAATTATTTCTAACTAATAAATATGAAATTTTGGGCTACATCAAGTTTAATGTACTACTAGGAGTAATTTGGGGCTAAAATAGTGTTTTGGCCTACCATAGTGGGTAACGGTCAGAATTGGTGCAATTTTTGGCTAGAATAGGGGTGATTGGCTATCATGGGGAACGGTGGAACAAAATTAATTTGAGCAAATAAAGGTGCAATTATTAAGTTAAATTTACTACGGGGAATAATTTGTTGCTAAGAAAGGGTTTTGGCCAACAACAGAGGGTAACGCACAGAGTTGGTGCAATTTTTGCAAGAATAGGGTTGATTTAAAGGTGGAGCAAAATTAATTTTAGTGTTCTTCAATGGGGGAAATTCTTAGGGGGTAACTTTAAAAAGGTCAGAATGTGATTTTACAGTGGAGCAAAATTTACTTAATAAAGCCAAAATTGTACCTGTATTAGCTTAAGTTTAATTCACTATGGTGGTTCAATTTTTGGCTAGAATCGGGGTGATTGGCTACCATGGGGAGATTTTACGGGGAAACAAAATTATTTTGAGCTAATAAAGGTGCAATTATTAAGTAAAATTTACTACGGGGAATAATTTGGGACTAAGAAAGGGTTTTGGCAAACTACAAAGGGTAACACACAGAATCGGTGCAATTTTTGGCTAGAATTTGGCAACTATGGGGTGATGGTAGAGCGAATTTATTTCTAACTAATAAATATGAAATTTTGGGCTACATCAAGTTTAATGTACTATTAGGAGTAATTTGGGGCTAAAATAGTGTTTTGGCCTACCATAGTGGGTAACGGTCGGAAATGGTGCAATTTTTGGCTAGAATCGGGGTGATTGGCTACCATGGGGAGATTTTACGGGGAACAAAATTATTTTGAGCAAATAAAGGTGCAATTATTAAGTTTAATTTACTACGGGGAATTATTGGGGCTAAGAAAGGGTTTCGGCAAACTACAAAGGGTAACACACAGAATCGGTGCACTTTTTGGCTAGAATATGGCAACTACGGGGTGATGGTAGAGCGAATTTATTTCTAACTTATAAATACGAAATTTTCGGCTACATCAAGTTTAATGTACTTCTAGGAGTAATTTGGGGCTAAAATAGTGTTTTGGCCTACCTTAGTGGGTAACGGTTAGAATTGGTGCAATTTTTGGCTAGAATCGGGGTGATTGGCTACCATGGGGAGATTTTACGGGGGAACAAAATTAATTTGAGCAAATAAAGGTGCAATTCTTAAGTTTAATTTACTACGGGGAATTATTTGGGGCAAAGAAAGGGTTTTAGCAGACGTTGGAACAAAATTAAATTGAGCAAATAAAGGTGCAATTATTAAGTTTAATTTACTACAGGGAATTTTTTGGGGCAAAGAAAGGGTTTTGGCAGACGGGGGAACAAAATTAACTTGAGCAAATAAAGGTGCAATTATTAAGTTTAATTTACGACGGGGAATTATTTGAGACTAAGAAAGGGTTTTGGCAAACTACAAAGGTTAATGCACAGAATTGGTGCAATTTTTGGCTACAATATGGCTACTATGGGGTGATGGTAGAGCGAAATTATTTCTAACTTAATAAATATAAAATTTTGGGCTACATCAAGTTTATTGTACGACTAGGAGTAATTTGGGGCTAAAATAGTGTTTTGGCCTACCATAGTGGGTAACGGTCGGAAATGGTGCAATTTTTGGCTAGAATCGGGGTGATTGGCTACGATGGGGAGATTTTACGGGGGAACAAAATTCGTTTGAACAAATAAAGGTGCAATTATTAAGTTTAATTTACTACGGGGAATTATTTGGGGCAAAGAAAGGGTTTTGGCAGACGGGGGAACAAAATTAAATTGAGCAAATAAAGGTGCAATAATTAGGTTTAATTTACTACGGGGAATTATTTGGGGCTAAGAAAGGGTTTTGGCTAACTACAGAGTGTAACGCACAGAGTTGGTGCAATTTTTGCAAGAATAGGGTTGATTTAAAGGTGGAGCAAAATTAATTTTAGTAATATTAATAATTTTATTCTAATAGGGTTGTATGATTTAAGTGCTTCAATGGGGGTAATTCTTAGGGGGTAACTTTAAAAAGGTCAGAATTGGTGAATTTACAGTGGAGCAAAATTTACTTAATAAAGCCAAAATTGCGCCTGTATTAGCTTAAGTTTAATTCACTATGGTGGTTCAATTTTTGGCTAGAATAGGGGTGATTGGCTACCATGGGGAGATTTTACGGGGAAACAAAATTATTTTGAGCTAATAAAGGTGCAATTATTAAGTTAAATTTACTACGGGGAATAATTTGGGACTAAGAAAGGGTTTGGCAAACTACAAAGGTTAATGCACGGAATTGGTGCAATTTTTGGCTAGAATATGGCTACTATGGGGTGATGGTGAAGGAAATTTATTTCTAACTAATAAATATGAAATTTTGGGCTACATCAAGTTTAATGTACTACTAGGAGTAATTTGGGGCTAAAATAGTGTTTTGGCCTACCATAGTGGGTAACGGTCAGAATTGGTGCAATTTTTGGCTAGAATCGGGGTGATTGGCTACCATGGGGAGATTTTACGGGGAAACAAAATTATTTTGAGCTAATAAAGGTGCAATTATTAAGTTAAATTTACTACGGGGAATAATTTGGGACTAAGAAAGGGTTTTGGCAAACTACAAAGGGTAACACACAGAATCGGTGCAATTTTTGGCTAGAATTTGGCAACTATGGGGTGATGGTAGAGCGAATTTATTTCTAACTAATAAATATGAAATTTTGGGCTACATCAAGTTTAATGTACTACTAGGAGTAATTTGGGGCTAAAATAGTGTTTTGGCCTACCATAGTGGGTAACGGTCGGAAATGGTGCAATTTTTGGCTAGAATCGGGGTGATTGGCTACCATGGGGAGATTTTACGGGGAACAAAATTATTTTGAGCAAATAAAGGTGCAATTATTAAGTTTAATTTACTACGGGGAATTATTTGGGCTAAGAAAGGGTTTCGGCAAACTACAAAGGGTAACACACAGAATCGGTGCACTTTTTGGCTAGAATATGGCAACTACGGGGTGATGGTAGAGCGAATTTATTTCTAACTTATAAATACGAAATTTTCGGCTACATCAAGTTTAATGTACTTCTAGGAGTAATTTGGGGCTAAAATAGTGTTTTGGCCTACCTTAGTGGGTAACGGTTAGAATTGGTGCAATTTTTGGCTAGAATCGGGGTGATTGGCTACCATGGGGAGATTTTACGGGGGAACAAAATTAATTTGAGCAAATAAAGGTGCAATTCTTAAGTTTAATTTACTACGGGGAATTATTTGGGGCAAAGAAAGGGTTTTAGCAGACGTTGGAACAAAATTAAATTGAGCAAATAAAGGTGCAATTATTAAGTTTAATTTACTACAGGGAATTTTTTGGGGCAAAGAAAGGGTTTTTGGCAGACGGGGGAACAAAATTAACTTGAGCAAATAAAGGTGCAATTATTAAGTTTAATTTACGACGGGGAATTATTTGAGACTAAGAAAGGGTTTTGGCAAACTACAAAGGTTAATGCACAGAATTGGTGCAATTTTTGGCTACAATATGGCTACTATGGGGTGATGGTAGAGCGAAATTATTTCTAACTTAATAAATATAAAATTTTGGGCTACATCAAGTTTATTGTACGACTAGGAGTAATTTGGGGCTAAAATAGTGTTTTGGCCTACCATAGTGGGTAACGGTCGGAAATGGTGCAATTTTTGGCTAGAATCGGGGTGATTGGCTACGATGGGGAGATTTTACGGGGAACAAAATTCGTTTGAACAAATAAAGGTGCAATTATTAAGTTTAATTTACTACGGGGAATTATTTGGGCAAAGAAAGGGTTTTGGCAGACGGGGGAACAAAATTAAATTGAGCAAATAAAGGTGCAATAATTAGGTTTAATTTACTACGGGGAATTATTTGGGGCTAAGAAAGGGTTTTGGCTAACTACAGAGTGTAACGCACAGAGTTGGTGCAATTTTTGCAAGAATAGGGTTGATTTAAAGGTGGAGCAAAATTAATTTTAGTAATATTAATAATTTTATTCTAATAGGGTTGTATGATTTAAGTGCTTCAATGGGGGTAATTCTTAGGGGGTAACTTTAAAAAGGTCAGAATTGGTGAATTTACAGTGGAGCAAAATTTACTTAATAAAGCCAAAATTGCGCCTGTATTAGCTTAAGTTTAATTCACTATGGTGGTTCAATTTTTGGCTAGAATAGGGGTGATTGGCTACCATGGGGAGATTTTACGGGGAAACAAAATTATTTTGAGCTAATAAAGGTGCAATTATTAAGTTAAATTTACTACGGGGAATAATTTGGGACTAAGAAAGGGTTTTGGCAAACTACAAAGGTTAATGCACGGAATTGGTGCAATTTTTGGCTAGAATATGGCTACTATGGGGTGATGGTGAAGGAAATTATTTCTAACTAATAAATATGAAATTTTGGGCTACATCAAGTTTAATGTACTACTAGGAGTAATTTGGGGCTAAAATAGTGTTTTGGCCTACCATAGTGGGTAACGGTCAGAATTGGTGCAATTTTTGGCTAGAATAGGGGTGATTGGCTATCATGGGGAACGGTGGAACAAAATTAATTTGAGCAAATAAAGGTGCAATTATTAAGTTAAATTTACTACGGGGAATAATTTGTTGCTAAGAAAGGGTTTTGGCCAACAACAGAGGGTAACGCACAGAGTTGGTGCAATTTTTGCAAGAATAGGGTTGATTTAAAGGTGGAGCAAAATTAATTTTAGTGCTTCAATGGGGGAAATTCTTAGGGGGTAACTTTAAAAAGGTCAGAATGTGATTTTACAGTGGAGCAAAATTTACTTAATAAAGCCAAAATTGTACCTGTATTAGCTTAAGTTTTAATTCACTATGGTGGTTCAATTTTTGGCTAGAATCGGGGTGATTGGCTACCATGGGGAGATTTTACGGGGAAACAAAATTATTTTGAGCTAATAAAGGTGCAATTATTAAGTAAAATTTACTACGGGGAATAATTTGGGACTAAGAAAGGGTTTTGGCAAACTACAAAGGGTAACACACAGAATCGGTGCAATTTTTGGCTAGAATTTGGCAACTATGGGGTGATGGTAGAGCGAATTTATTTCTAACTAATAAATATGAAATTTTGGGCTACATCAAGTTTAATGTACTATTAGGAGTAATTTGGGGCTAAAATAGTGTTTTGGCCTACCATAGTGGGTAACGGTCGGAAATGGTGCAATTTTTGGCTAGAATCGGGGTGATTGGCTACCATGGGGAGATTTTACGGGGGAACAAAATTATTTTGAGCAAATAAAGGTGCAATTATTAAGTTTAATTTACTACGGGGAATTATTTGGGGCTAAGAAAGGGTTTCGGCAAACTACAAAGGGTAACACACAGAATCGGTGCACTTTTTGGCTAGAATATGGCAACTACGGGGTGATGGTAGAGCGAATTTATTTCTAACTTATAAATACGAAATTTTCGGCTACATCAAGTTTAATGTACTTCTAGGAGTAATTTGGGGCTAAAATAGTGTTTTGGCCTACCTTAGTGGGTAACGGTTAGAATTGGTGCAATTTTTGGCTAGAATCGGGGTGATTGGCTACCATGGGGAGATTTTACGGGGGAACAAAATTAATTTGAGCAAATAAAGGTGCAATTCTTAATTTAATACTTACGGGGAATTATTTGGGGCAAAGAAAGGGTTTTAGCGTTGGTACAGAAATAAAGGTGCAATTTTTGGGTGATTGGCTACATGGGAATTTTTTGGGGAAAGCAAATTAACTTGAGCAAATAAAGGTGCAATTATTAAGTTTAATTTACTACGGGGAATTATTTGAGACTAAGAAAGGGTTTTGGCAAACTACAAAGGTTAATGCACAGAATTGGTGCAATTTTTGGCTACAATATGGCTACTATGGGGTGATGGTAGAGCGAAATTATTTCTAACTTAATAAATATAAAATTTTGGGCTACATCAAGTTTATTGTACGACTAGGAGTAATTTGGGGCTAAAATAGTGTTTTGGCCTACCATAGTGGGTAACGGTCGGAAATGGTGCAATTTTTGGCTAGAAACGGGGTGATTGGCTACGATGTTGAGATTTTACGGGGGAACAAAATTCGTTTGAGCAAATAAAGGTGCAATTATTAAGTTTAATTTACTACGGGGAATTATTTGGGGCAAAGAAAGGGTTTTGGCAGACGGGGGAACAAAATTAAATTGAGCAAATAAAGGTGCAATAATTAGGTTTAATTTACTACGGGGAATTATTTGGGGCTAAGAAAGGGTTTTGGCTAACTACAGAGGGTAACGCACAGAGTTGGTGCAATTTTTGCAAGAATAGGGTTGATTTAAAGGTGGAGCAAAATTAATTTTAGTAATATTAATAATTTTATTCTAATAGGGTTGTATGATTTAAGTGCTTCAATGGGGGTAATTCTTAGGGGGTAACTTTAAAAAGGTCAGAATTGGTGAATTTACAGTGGAGCAAAATTTACTTAATAAAGCCAAAATTGCGCCTGTATTAGCTTAAGTTTAATTCACTATGGTGGTTCAATTTTTGGCTAGAATAGGGGTGATTGGCTACCATGGGGAGATTTTACGGGGAAACAAAATTATTTTGAGCTAATAAAGGTGCAATTATTAAGTTAAATTTACTACGGGGAATAATTTGGGACTAAGAAAGGGTTTTGGCAAACTACAAAGGTTAATGCACGGAATTGGTGCAATTTTTGGCTAGAATATGGCTACTATGGGGTGATGGTGAAGGAAATTATTTCTAACTAATAAATATGAAATTTTGGGCTACATCAAGTTTAATGTACTACTAGGAGTAATTTGGGGCTAAAATAGTGTTTTGGCCTACCATAGTGGGTAACGGTCAGAATTGGTGCAATTTTTGGCTAGAATAGGGGTGATTGGCTATCATGGGGAACGGTGGAACAAAATTAATTTGAGCAAATAAAGGTGCAATTATTAAGTTAAATTTACTACGGGGAATAATTTGTTGCTAAGAAAGGGTTTTGGCCAACAACAGAGGGTAACGCACAGAGTTGGTGCAATTTTTGCAAGAATAGGGTTGATTTAAAGGTGGAGCAAAATTAATTTTAGTGCTTCAATGGGGGAAATTCTTAGGGGGTAACTTTAAAAAGGTCAGAATGTGATTTTACAGTGGAGCAAAATTTACTTAATAAAGCCAAAATTGTACCTGTATTAGCTTAAGTTTAATTCACTATGGTGGTTCAATTTTTGGCTAGAATCGGGGTGATTGGCTACCATGGGGAGATTTTACGGGGAAACAAAATTATTTTGAGCTAATAAAGGTGCAATTATTAAGTAAAATTTACTACGGGGAATAATTTGGGACTAAGAAAGGGTTTTGGCAAACTACAAAGGGTAACACACAGAATCGGTGCAATTTTTGGCTAGAATTTGGCAACTATGGGGTGATGGTAGAGCGAATTTATTTCTAACTAATAAATATGAAATTTTGGGCTACATCAAGTTTAATGTACTATTAGGAGTAATTTGGGGCTAAAATAGTGTTTTGGCCTACCATAGTGGGTAACGGTCGGAAATGGTGCAATTTTTGGCTAGAATCGGGGTGATTGGCTACCATGGGGAGATTTTACGGGGGAACAAAATTATTTTGAGCAAATAAAGGTGCAATTATTAAGTTTAATTTACTACGGGGAATTATTTGGGGCTAAGAAAGGGTTTCGGCAAACTACAAAGGGTAACACACAGAATCGGTGCACTTTTTGGCTAGAATATGGCAACTACGGGGTGATGGTAGAGCGAATTTATTTCTAACTTATAAATACGAAATTTTCGGCTACATCAAGTTTAATGTACTTCTAGGAGTAATTTGGGGCTAAAATAGTGTTTTGGCCTACCTTAGTGGGTAACGGTTAGAATTGGTGCAATTTTTGGCTAGAATCGGGGTGATTGGCTACCATGGGGAGTTTGCCAAAACCTTTCTTAGTCTCAAATAATTCCCCGGTCGTAAATTAACTTAATAATTGCACCTTGTATTTGCTAAGTTAATTGTTCCCCGTCTGCCAAACCCATTCTTAGCCCCAAATTATTCCCCGTAGGAAATTTTAACTTGATAATTGCACCTTTATTTGCTCAATTTAATTTTGTTCCCGTTAAATCTCCCCATGCCAAATCAACCCTTTCTTAGCCCCAAATTATTCCCCGTAGTAAATTTAACTTGATAATTGCACCTTTATTTGCTCAAATTAATTTTGTTCCACCGTAAAATCTCCCCATGGTAGCCAATCACCCCTATTCTAGCCAAAAATTTCACCGATTCTTGCGTTACCCACTATGGTAGGCCAAAACACTAATTTAGCCCCAAATTACTCCTAGTAGTACATTAAACTTGATGTAGCCCAAAATTGCATATTTATTAGTTAGAAATAATTTCGCTCTACCATCACCCCATAGGCCATATTCTAGCCAAAAATTGCACCAATTCTGACCGTTACCCTCTGTAGTTTGCCAAAACCCTTTCTTAGCCCCAAATTATTCCCTGTAGTAAATTGAACTTAATTTAATTGCACCTTTATTTGCTCAAAATAATTTTGTTCCCCGTAAAATCTCCCCATGGTAGCCAATCACCCCTATTCTAGCCAAAAATTATTACTCCTAGTAGTACATTAAACTTGATGTAGCCCAAAATTGCATATTTATTAGTTAGAAATAATTTCGCTCTACCATTTGAGCCATATTCTAGCCAAAATTACATGAATTCTGACCGTTAACCTCTGTAGTTTGCCAAAACCCTTTCTTAGCCCCAAATTATTCCCTGTAGTAAATTTAACTTGATAATTGCACCTTTATTTGCTCAAATTAATGTTGTTCCTCCGTAAAATCTCCCCATGGTAGCCAATCACCCCTATTCTAGCCAAAAATTTAACCACCATGGTGAATTAAACTTAATAAAGCAAAAAATTTCGCCTGTATTAGTAAATTTTGCTTCATTGTAAAATCACCAATTCTGCCCTTTTTAAAGTTACCCCCTTCGAATTACCCCCATTGAAGCACTAAAATCATACAACCCTATTAGAATAAAATTAAACTTAATATTATTAAAATTAATTTTACTCCACCTTTAAATCAACCCTATTCTTGCAAAAATTGCACCAACTCTGTTCGTTAACCTCTGTAGTTGGCCAAAACCCTTTCTTAGCCCCAAATTATTCCCTGTAGTAAATTGAACTTAATAATTGCACCTTTATTTGCTCAAAATAATTTTGTACACCCGTAAAATCTCCCCATGGTAGCCAAGCACCCCTATTCTAGCCAAAAATTACTCCTAGTAGTACATTAAACTTGATGTAGCCCAAAATTGCATATTTATTAGTTAGAAATAATTTCGCTCTACCATCAACCCATAGTAGCCATATTCTAGCCAAAAATTGCACCGATTCGGTGTGTTACCCTTTGTAGTTTGCCAAAACCCTTTCTTAGCCCCAAATTATTCCCCGTAGTAAATTTAACTTGATAATTGCACCTTTATTTGCTCAAATTAATTTTGTTCCTCCGTAAAATCTCCCCATGGTAGCCAATCACCCCTATTCTAGCCAAAATTTTTTACCACCTGTGGAATTAAACTTAAAAAAGCCAAAATTGCGCCTGTATTTGTAAATTTTGCTTCATTGTAAAATCACCAATTCTGCCCGTTTTGAAGTTACCCCCTAAGAATTACCCCCATTGAAGCACTAAAATCATACAACCCTATTAGAATAAAATTAAACTTAATATTATTAAAATTAATTTTACTCCACCTTTAAATCAGCCCTATTCTTGCAAAAATTGCACCAACTCTGTTCGTTACCCTCTGTAGTTTGCCAAAACCCTTTCTTAGCCCCAAATTATTCCCCGTAGTAAATTTAACTTAATAATTGCACCTTTATTTGCTCAAAATAATTTTGTACACCCGTAAAATCTCCCCATGGTAGCCAATCACCCCTATTCTAGCCAAAAATTACTCCTAGTGGTACATTAAACTTGATGTAGCCCAAAATTGCATATTTATTAGTTAGAAATAATTTCGCTCTACCATTTGAGCCATATTCTAGCCAAAATTGCATGAATTCTGACCGTTAACCTCTGTAGTTTGCCAAAACCCTTTCTTAGCCCCAAATTATTCCCTGTAGTAAATTTAATTTGATAATTGCACCTTTATTTGTTCAAATTAATGTTGTTCCTCCTTAAAATCTCCCCATGGTAGCCAATCACCCCTATTCTAGCCAAAAATTTAACCACCATGGTGAATTAAACTTAATAAAGCCAAAATTGCGCCTGTATTAGTAAATTTTGCTTCACTGTAAAATCACCAATTCTGACCTTTTTAAAGTTACCCCCTTCGAATTACCCCCATTGAAGCACTAAAATCATACAACCCTATTAGAATAAAATTAAACTTAATATTATTAAAATTAATTTTACTCCACCTTTAAATCAACCCTATTCTAGCAAAAATTGCACCAACTCTGTTCGTTAACCTTTGAGTTGGCCAAAACCCTTTCTTAGCCCCAAATTATTCCCTGTAGTAAATTGAACTTAATAATTGCACCTTTATTTGCTTAAAATAATTTTGTACACCCGTAAAATCTCCCCATGGTAGCCAAGCACCCCTATTCTAGCCAAAAATTACATTAAACTTGATGTAGCCCAAAATTGCATATTTATTAGTTAGAAATAATTTCGCTCTACCATCAACCCATAGTAGCCATATTCTAGCCAAAAATTGCACCGATTCGGTGTGTTACCCTTTGTAGTTTGCCAAAACCCTTTCTTAGCCCCAAATTATTCCCCGTAGTAAATTTAACTTGATAATTGCACCTTTATTTGCTCAAATTAATTTTGTTCCTCCGTAAAATCTCCCCATGGTAGCCAATCACCCCTATTCTAGCCAAAATTTTTTACCACCTATGGAATTAAACTTAAAAAAGCCAAAATTGCGCCTGTATTTGTAAATTTTGCTTCATTGTAAAATCACCAATTCTGCCCGTTTTGAAGTTACCCCCTAAGAATTACCCCCATTGAAGCACTAAAATCATACAACCCTATTAGAATAAAATTAAACTTAATATTATTAAAATTAATTTTACTCCACCTTTAAATCAGCCCTATTCTTGCAAAAATTGCACCAACTCTGTTCGTTACCCTCTGTAGTTGGCCAAAACCCTTTCTTAGCCCCAAATTATTCCCCGTAGTAAATTTAACTTAATAATTGCACATTTATTTGCTCAAAATAATTTTGTTCCCCCGTAAAATCTCCCCATGGTAGCCAATCACCCCTATTCTAGCCAAAAATTACTCCTAGTTGTACCTAGTAGTAACTATTAAACTTGATGTAGCCCAAAATTTCATATTTATTAGTTAGAAATAATTTCGCTCTACCATCACCCCATATGAGCCAAAAATTGCACCGATTCTGTGCGTTACCCTTTGTAGTTTGCCAAAACCCTTTCTTAGCCCCAAATTATTCCCCGTAGTAAATTTAACTTGATAATTGCACCTTTATTTGCTCAATTTAATTTGTTCCACCGTAAAATCTCCCCATGATAGCCAATCACCCCTATTCTAGCCAAAAATTGAACCACCATAGTGAATTAAACTTAAGCTAATACAGGCGCAATTTTGGCAATATTGCTCCACTGTAAAATCACCAATTCTGACCTTTTTAAAGTTACCCCCTACGAATTACCCCCATTGAAGCACTAAAATCATACAACCCTATTAGAATAAAATTAAACTTAATATTATTAAAATTAATTTTACTCCACCTTTAAATCAACCCTATTCTTGCAAAAATTGCACCAACTCTGTTCCCCTCTGTAGTTGGCCAAAACCCTTTCTTAGCCCCAAATTATTCCCTGCAGTAAATTGAACTTAATTTATTTGCACCTTTATTTGCTTAAAATAATTTTGTACACCCGTAAAATCTCCCCATGGTAGCCAAGCACCCCTATTCTAGCCAAAAATTACTCCTAGTGGTACATTAAACTTGATGTAGCCCAAAATTGCATATTTATTAGTTAGAAATAATTTCGCTCTACCATTTGAGCCATATTCTAGCCAAAATTACATGAATTCTGACCGTTAACCTCTGTAGTTTGCCAAAACCCTTTCTTAGCCCCAAATTATTCCCTGTAGTAAATTTAATTTGATAATTGCACCTTTATTTGTTCAAATTAATGTTGTTCCTCCTTAAAATCTCCCCATGGTAGCCAATCACCCCTATTCTAGCCAAAAATTTAACCACCATGGTGAATTAAACTTAATAAAGCCAAAATTGCGCCTGTATTAGTAAATTTTGCTTCATTGTAAAATCACCAATTCTGCCCTTTTTAAAGTTACCCCCTTCGAATTACCCCCATTGAAGCACTAAAATCATACAACCCTATTAGAATAAAATTAAACTTAATATTATTAAAATTAATTTTACTCCACCTTTAAATCAGCCCTATTCTTGCAAAAATTGCACCAACTCTGTTCGTTACCCTCTGTAGTTGGCCAAAACCCTTTCTTAGCCCCAAATTATTCCCCGTAGTAAATTTAACTTAATAATTGCACATTTATTTGCTCAAAATAATTTTGTTCCCCCGTAAAATCTCCCCATGGTAGCCAATCACCCCTATTCTAGCCAAAAATTACTCCTAGTTGTACCTAGTAGTAACTATTAAACTTGATGTAGCCCAAAATTGCATATTTATTAGTTAGAAATAATTTCGCTCTACCATCAACCCATAGTAGCCATATTCTAGCCAAAAATTGCACCGATTCTGTGTGTTACCCTTTGTAGTTTGCCAAAACCCTTTCTTAGCCCCAAATTATTCCCCGTAGTAAATTTAACTTGATAATTGCACCTTTATTTGCTCAAATTAATTTTGTTCCACCGTTCCCCCTGATAGCCAATCACCCCTATTCTAGCCAAAATTGCCCCAATTTTGACCGTTACCCTCTGTAGTTTGCCCAAACCCTTTCTTAGCCCCAAATTATTCCCCGTAGTAAATTTAACTTGATAATTGCACCTTTATTTGCTCAAATTAATTTTGTTCCACCGTTCCCCCTGATAGCCAATCACCCCTATTCTAGCCAAAATTGCACCAATTCTGACCGTTACCCTCTGTAGTTTGCCAAAACCCATTCTTAGCCCCAAATTATTCCCCGTAGGAAATTTAACTTGATAATTGCACCTTTATTTGCTCAATTTAATTTTGTTCCCCCGTTAAATCTCCCCATGGTAGCCAATCACCCCTATTCTAGCCAAAAATTACTCCTAGTGGTACATTAAACTTGATGTAGCCCAAAATTTCATATTTATTAGTTAGAAATAATTTTGCTCTACCATCACCCCATATGAGCCAAAAATTGCACCGATTTTGTGCGTTACCCTTTGTAGTTTGCCAAAACCCTTTCTTAGCCCCAAAGTATTCCCCGTAGTAAATTTAACTTGATTTGAGCACCTTGATTTGCTCAATTTAATTTTGTTCCACCGTAAAATCTCCCCATGATAGCCAATCACCCCTATTCTAGCCAAAAATTGAACCACCATAGTGAATTAAACTTAAGCTAATACAGGCGCAATTTTGGCAATATTGCTCCACTGTAAAATCACCAATTCTGACCTTTTTAAAGTTACCCCCTACGAATTACCCCCATTGAAGCACTAAAATCATACAACCCTATTAGAATAAAATTAAACTTAATATTATTAAAATTAATTTTACTCCACCTTTAAATCAACCCTATTCTTGCAAAAATTGCACCAACTCTGTTCCCCTCTGTAGTTGGCCAAAACCCTTTCTTAGCCCCAAATTATTCCCTGCAGTAAATTGAACTTAATTTATTTGCACCTTTATTTGCTTAAAATAATTTTGTACACCCGTAAAATCTCCCCATGGTAGCCAAGCACCCCTATTCTAGCCAAAAATTACTCCTAGTTGTACCTAGTAGTAACTATTAAACTTGATGTAGCCCAAAATTGCATATTTATTAGTTAGAAATAATTTCGCTCTACCATCAACCCATAGTAGCCATATTCTAGCCAAAAATTGCACCGATTCTGTGTGTTACCCTTTGTAGTTTGCCAAAACCCTTTCTTAGCCCCAAATTATTCCCCGTAGTAAATTTAACTTGATAATTGCACCTTTATTTGCTCAAATTAATTTTGTTCCACCGTTCCCCCTGATAGCCAATCACCCCTATTCTAGCCAAAATTGCCCCAATTCTGACCGTTACCCTCTGTAGTTTGCCCAAACCCTTTCTTAGCCCCAAATTATTCCCCGTAGTAAATTTAACTTGATAATTGCACCTTTATTTGCTCAAATTAATTTTGTTCCACCGTTCCCCCTGATAGCCAATCACCCCTATTCTAGCCAAAATTGCACCAATTCTGACCGTTACCCTCTGTAGTTTGCCAAAACCCATTCTTAGCCCCAAATTATTCCCCGTAGGAAATTTAACTTGATAATTGCACCTTTATTTGCTCAATTTAATTTTGTTCCCCCGTTAAATCTCCCCATGGTAGCCAATCACCCCTATTCTAGCCAAAAATTACTCCTAGTGGTACATTAAAATTGATGTAGCCCAAAATTGCATATTTATTAGTTAGAAATAATTTCGCTCTACCATAGTAGGCATATTCTAACCAAAAATTTCACCGATTCTTGCGTTACCCACTATGGTAGGCCCAATCACTAATTTAGCCCCAAATTACTCCTAGTAGTACATTAAACTTGATGTAGCCCAAAATTTCATATTTATTAGTTAGAAATAATTTCGCTCTACCATATGAGCCATATTCTAGCCAAAATTACACGAATTCTGACCGTTAACCTCTGTAGTTTGCCAAAACCCTTTCTTAGCCCCAAATTATTCCCTGTAGTAAATTTAACTTGATAATTGCACCTTTATTTGCTCAAATTAATTTTGTTCCTCCGTAAAATCTCCCCATGGTAGCCAATCACCCCTATTCTAGCCAAAAATTACTCCTAGTAGAACATTAAACTTGATGTAGCCCAAAATTTCATATTTATTAGTTAGAAATAATTTCGCTCTACCATCACCCCATATGAGCCAAAAATTGCACCGATTCTGTGCGTTACCCTTTGTAGTTTGCCAAAACCCTTTCTTAGCCCCAAATTATTCCCTGTAGTAAATTTAACTTGATAATTGCACCTTTATTTGCTCAATTTAATTTGTTCCACCGTAAAATCTCCCCATGATAGCCAATCACCCCTATTCTAGCCAAAAATTGAACCACCATAGTGAATTAAACTTAAGCTAATACAGGCGCAATTTTGGCAATATTGCTCCACTGTAAAATCACCAATTCTGACCTTTTTAAAGTTACCCCCTACGAATTACCCCCATTGAAGCACTAAAATCATACAACCCTATAAGAATAAAATTAAATTTAATATTATTAAAATTAATTTTACTCCAACTTTAAATCAACCCTATTCTTGCAAAAATTGCACCAACTCTGTTCATTACCCTCTGTAGTTGGCCAAAACCCTTTCTTAGCCCCTAATTATTCCCCGTAGTTAATTTAACTTAATAATTGCACCTTTATTTGCTCAAAATAATTTTGTTCCCCCATAAAATCTCCCCATGGTAGCCAATCACCCCTATTCTAGCCAAAAATTACTCCTAGTAGTACATTAAACTTGATGTAGCCCAAAATTGCATATTTATTAGTTAGAAATAATTTCGCTCTACCATCAACCCATAGTAGCCATATTCTAGCCAAAAATTGCACCGATTCTGTGTGTTACCCTCTGTAGTTTGCCAAAACCCATTCTTAGCCCCAAATTATTCCCCGTAGGAAATTTAACTTGATAATTGCACCTTTATTTGCTCAATTTAATTTTGTTCCCCCGTTAAATCTCCCCATGGTAGCCAATCACCCCTATTCTAGCCAAAAATTACTCCTAGTGGTACATTAAACTTGATGTAGCCCAAAATTTCATATTTATTAGTTAGAAATAATTTTGCTCTACCATCACCCCATATGAGCCAAAAATTGCACCGATTCTGTGCGTTACCCTTTGTAGTTTGCCAAAACCCTTTCTTAGCCCCAAATTATTCCCTGTAGTAAATTTAACTTGATAATTGCACCTTTATTTGCTCAATTTAATTTGTTCCACCGTAAAATCTCCCCATGATAGCCAATCACCCCTATTCTAGCCAAAAATTGAACCACCATAGTGAATTAAACTTAAGCTAATACAGGCGCAATTTTGGCAATATTGCTCCACTGTAAAATCACCAATTCTGACCTTTTTAAAGTTACCCCCTTAGAATTACCCCCATTGAAGCACTAAAATCATACAACCCTATAAGAATAAAATTAAATTTAATATTATTAAAATTAATTTTACTCCACCTTTAAATCAACCCTATTCTTGCAAAAATTGCACCAACTCTGTTCGTTACCCTCTGTAGTTGGCCAAAACCCTTTCTTAGCCCCAAATTATTCCCTGTAGTAAATTGAACTTAATAATTGCACCTTTATTTGCTTAAAATAATTTTGTACACCCGTAAAATCTCCCCATGGTAGCCAAGCACCCCTATTCTAGCCAAAAATTACTCCTAGTGGTACATTAAACTTGATGTAGCCCAAAATTGCATATTTATTAGTTAGAAATAATTTCGCTCTACCATCACCCCATAGTAGCCATATTCTAGCCAAAAATTGCATGAATTCTGTGCGTTACCCTTTGTAGTTTGCCAAAACCCTTTCTTAGCCCCAAATTATATTCCCCGTAGTAAATTAAACTTAATAAACCCCAAAATTGCACCTGTATTAGCATGAAGTAATTATGTGTCACCGTCGCCCTAAAAGCCGTAAATTGTAGCAGAAAAATGTGTAATTAGGTACCCCAATTTCCCCTATTAACCCTAAGATAGACCAAAATTAAAACTATCCTAGCATTGCCCTCTTATCATAGAATTAAACTTAATATAGCCTGAAATTACACTTGCTTATAATAATTTGGCTCCACCAAAAATTGACCTAATTAAAAGTAATAACTAATTTACCTCCCAAATTGACCCTAATTAAACCTATTGCACCTATTTTAAAATATTTCCCGTAAAGTTTACTTCATAAAAATCATTCCACTTGAAACCCTAAAATCGTACAAATCCACTAGCAGTAAAATCAACCTAATTTCTAGTCTTTTTATCCCCAATACTAGCATCAAATCACCTCATACCCTTCCTTATAAATCTTAAATCAAACCTAATATAGCCTCAAATTGCGCCTTAATTAGCTTAAATAAATTTTGCTCCACGGTAAAATCGTCTATTCTGACCGTTTTAAAGTTACCCCCCAAAAATTATCCCATTGAAGCACTAAAATCATACAACCCTATTAGAATAAAATTAAACTTAATATTACTCAAATTAATTTTGCTCCTCCTTAAAATCAACCCTATTCTTGCAAAAATTGCACCAACTCTGTGCGTTACCCTCTGTAATTGGCCAAAACCCTTTCTTAGCCCCTAATTATTCCCCGTAGTTAATTTAACTTAATAATTGCACATTTATTTGCTCAAAATAATTTTGTTCCCCCGTAAAATCTCCCCATGGTAGCCAATCACCCCTATTCTAGCCAAAAATTACTCCTAGTTGTACCTAGTAGTAACTATTAAACTTGATGTAGCCCAAAATTGCATATTTATTAGTTAGAAATAATTTCGCTCTACCATCAACCCATAGTAGCCATATTCTAGCCAAAAATTGCACCGATTCTGTGTGTTACCCTTTGTAGTTTGCCAAAACCCTTTCTTAGCCCCAAATTATTCCCCGTAGTAAATTTAACTTGATAATTGCACCTTTATTTGCTCAAATTAATTTTGTTCCACCGTTCCCCCTGATAGCCAATCACCCCTATTCTAGCCAAAATTGCCCCAATTCTGACCGTTACCCTCTGTAGTTTGCCAAAACCCTTTCTTAGCCCCAAATTATTCCCCGTAGTAAATTTAACTTGATAATTGCACCTTTATTTGCTCAAATTAATTTTGTTCCACCGTTCCCCCTGATAGCCAATCACCCCTATTCTAGCCAAAATTGCACCAATTCTGACCGTTACCCTCTGTAGTTTGCCAAAACCCTTTCTTAGCCCCAAATTATTCCCCGTAGTAAATTTAACTTGATAATTGCACCTTTATTTGCTCAAATTAATTTTGTTCCACCGTTCCCCCTGATAGCCAATCACCCCTATTCTAGCCAAAATTGCACCAATTCTGACCGTTACCCTCTGTAGTTTGCCAAAACCCTTTCTTAGCCCCAAATTATTCCCCGTAGTAAATTTAACTTGATAATTGCACCTTTATTTGCTCAATTTAATTTTGTTCCCCCGTTAAATCTCCCCATGGTAGCCAATCACCCCTATTCTAGCCAAAAATTACTCCTAGTGGTACATTAAACTTGATGTAGCCCAAAATTTCATATTTATTAGTTAGAAATAATTTCGCTCTACCATAGTAGCCATATTCTAACCAAAAATTTCACCGATTCTTGCCTTACCCACTATGGTAGGCCAAAACACTAATTTAGCCCCAAATTACTCCTAGTAGTACATTAAACTTGATGTAGCCCAAAATTTCATATTTATTAGTTAGAAATAATTTCGCTCTACCATATGAGCCATATTCTAGCCAAAATTACACGAATTCTGACCGTTAACCTCTGTAGTTTGCCAAAACCCTTTCTTAGCCCCAAATTATTCCCTGTAGTAAATTTAACTTGATAATTGCACCTTTATTTGCTCAAATTAATTTTGTTCCTCCGTAAAATCTCCCCATGGTAGCCAATCACCCCTATTCTAGCCAAAAATTACTCCTAGTAGAACATTAAACTTGATGTAGCCCAAAATTTCATATTTATTAGTTAGAAATAATTTCGCTCTACCATCACCCCATATGAGCCAAAAATTGCACCGATTCTGTGCGTTACCCTTTGTAGTTTGCCAAAACCCTTTCTTAGCCCCAAATTATTCCCTGTAGTAAATTTAACTTGATAATTGCACCTTTATTTGCTCAATTTAATTTTGTTCCACCGTAAAATCTCCCCATGATAGCCAATCACCCCTATTCTAGCCAAAAATTGAACCACCATAGTGAATTAAACTTAAGCTAATACAGGCGCAATTTTGGCTTATTAAATAATTTTGCTCCACTGTAAAATCACCAATTCTGACCTTTTTAAAGTTACCCCCTTAGAATTACCCCCATTGAAGCACTAAAATCATACAACCCTATAAGAATAAAATTAAATTTAATATTATTAAAATTAATTTTACTCCAACTTTAAATCAACCCTATTCTTGCAAAAATTGCACCAACTCTGTTCATTACCCTCTGTAGTTGGCCAAAACCCTTTCTTAGCCCCTAATTATTCCCCGTAGTTAATTTAACTTAATAATTGCACCTTTATTTGCTCAAAATAATTTTGTTCCCCCATAAAATCTCCCCATGGTAGCCAATCACCCCTATTCTAGCCAAAAATTACTCCTAGTAGTACATTAAACTTGATGTAGCCCAAAATTGCATATTTATTAGTTAGAAATAATTTCGCTCTACCATCAACCCATAGTAGCCATATTCTAGCCAAAAATTGCACCGATTCTGTGTGTTACCCTTTGTAGTTTGCCAAAACCCTTTCTTAGCCCCAAATTATTCCCCGTAGTAAATTTAACTTGATAATTGCACCTTTATTTGCTCAAATTAATTTTGTTCCTCCGTAAAATCTCCCCATGGTAGCCAATCACCCCTATTCTAGCCAAAAATTACTCCTAGTACATTAAACTTGATGTAGCCCAAAATTGCATATTTATTAGTTAGAAAAAATTTCGCTCTACCATAGTAGCCATATTCTAACCAAAAATTTCACCGATTCTTGCGTTACCCACTATGGTAGGCCAAAACACTAATTTAGCCCCAAATTACTCCTAGTAGTACATTAAACTTGATGTAGCCCAAAATTGCATATTTATTAGTTAGAAATAATTTCGCTCTACCATATGAGCCATATTCTAGCCAAAATTGCCCCAATTCTGACCGTTACCCTCTGTAGTTTGCCAAAACCCTTTCTTAGCCCCAAATTATTCCCCGTAGTAAATTTAACTTGAAAATTGCACCTTTGTTTGCTCAATTTAATTTTGTTCCCCCGTTAAAGCTAATACTAACTTAAGCTAATACAATCACCCCTATTCTAGCCAAAAATTACTCCTAGTATTACATTAAACTTGATGTAGCCCAAAATTTCATATTTATTAGTTAGAAATAATTTCGCTCTACCATCACCCCATATGAGCCAAAAATTGCACCGATTCTGTGCGTTACCCTTTGTAGTTTGCCAAAACCCTTTCTTAGCCCCAAATTATTCCCTGTAGTAAATTTAACTTGATAATTGCACCTTTATTTGCTCAATTTAATTTGTTCCACCGTAAAATCCCCCCATGAAAGCCAATCACCCCTATTCTAGCCAAAAATTGAACCACCATAGTGAATTAAACTTAAGCTAATACAGGCGCAATTTTGGCATTATTGCTCCACTGTAAAATCACCAATTCTGACCTTTTTAAAGTTACCCCCTACGAATTACCCCCATTGAAGCACTAAAATCATACAACCCTATTAGAATAAAATTAAACCTAATATTATTAAAATTAATTTTACTCCAACTTTAAATCAACCCTATTCTTGCAAAAATTGCACCAACTCTGATCGTTACCCTCTGTAGTTGGCCAAAACCCTTTCTTAGCCCCAAATTATTCCCTGTAGTAAATTGAACTTAATAATTGCACCTTTATTTGCTTAAAATAATTTTGTACACCCGTAAAATCTCCCCATGGTAGCCAATCACCCCTATTCTAGCCAAAAATTACTCCTAGTAGTACATTAAACTTGATGTAGCCCAAAATTGCATATTTATTAGTTAGAAATAATTTCGCTCTACCATCAACCCATAGTAGCTATATTCTAGCCAAAAATTGCACCGATTCGGTGTGTTACCCTTTGTAGTTTGCCAAAACCCTTTCTTAGCCCCAAATTATTCCCCGTAGTAAATTTAACTTGATAATTGCACCTTTATTTGCTCAAATTAATTTTGTTCCTCCGTAAAATCTCCCCATGGTAGCCAATCACCCCTATTCTAGCCAAAATTTTTTACCACCTATGGAATTAAACTTAAAAAAGCCAAAATTGCGCCTGTATTAGTAAATTTTGCTTCATTGTAAAATCACCAATTCTGCCCTTTTTGAAGTTACCCCCTAAGAATTACCCCCATTGAAGCACTAAAATCATACAACCCTATTAGAATAAAATTAAACCTAATATTATTAAAATTAATTTTACTCCAACTTTAAATCAACCCTATTCTTGCAAAAATTGCACCAACTCTGATCGTTACCCTCTGTAGTTGGCCAAAACCCTTTCTTAGCCCCAAATTATTCCCCGTAGTAAATTTAACTTGATAATTGCACCTTTATTTGCTCAATTTAATCCCCCCCCCCATAAAATCTCCCCATGGTAGCCAATCACCCCTATTCTAGTCAAAAATTACTCTTAGCAGTACATTAAACTTGATGTAGCCCAAAATTTCATATTTATTAGTTAGAAATAATTTCGCTCTACCATCACCCCATATGAGCCAAAAATTGCACCGATTCTGTGCGTTACCCTTTGTAGTTTGCCAAAACCCTTTCTTAGCCCCAAATTATTCCCCGTAGTAAATTTAACTTGATAATTGCACCTTTATTTGCTCAATTTAATTTTGTTCCACCGTAAAATCTCCCCATGATAGCCAATCACCCCTATTCTAGCCAAAAATTGAACCACCATAGTGAATTAAACTTAAGCTAATACAGGCGCAATTTTGGCAATATTGCTCCACTGTAAAATCACCAATTCTGACCTTTTTAAAGTTACCCCCTACGAATTACCCCCATTGAAGCACTAAAATCATACAACCCTATTAGAATAAAATTAAACTTAATATTATTAAAATTAATTTTACTCCACCTTTAAATCAACCCTATTCTTGCAAAAATTGCACCAACTCTGTTCGTTACCCTCTGTAGTTGGCCAAAACCCTTTCTTAGCCCCAAATTATTCCCTGTAGTAAATTGAACTTAATTTATTTGCACCTTTATTTGCTTAAAATAATTTTGTTCACCCGTAAAATCTCCCCATGGTAGCCAATCACCCCTATTCTAGCCAAAAATTACTCCTAGTGGTACATTAAACTTGATGTAGCCCAAAATTGCATATTTATTAGTTAGAAATAATTTCGCTCTACCATTTGAGCCATATTCTAGCCAAAATTACATGAATTCTGACCGTTAACCTCTGTAGTTTGCCAAAACCCTTTCTTAGCCCCAAATTATTCCCTGTAGTAAATTTAATTTGATAATTGCACCTTTATTTGTTCAAATTAATGTTGTTCCTCCTTAAAATCTCCCCATGGTAGCCAATCACCCCTATTCTAGCCAAAAATTTAACCACCATGGTGAATTAAACTTAATAAAGCCAAAATTGCGCCTGTATTAGTAAATTTTGCTTCATTGTAAAATCACCAATTCTGCCCTTTTTAAAGTTACCCCCTTCGAATTACCCCCATTGAAGCACTAAAATCATACAACCCTATTAGAATAAAATTAAACTTAATATTATTAAAATTAATTTTACTCCACCTTTAAATCAACCCTATTCTAGCAAAAATTGCACCAACTCTGTTCGTTAACCTTTGAGTTGGCCAAAACCCTTTCTTAGCCCCAAATTATTCCCTGTAGTAAATTGAACTTAATAATTGCACCTTTATTTGCTTAAAATAATTTTGTACACCCGTAAAATCTCCCCATGGTAGCCAAGCACCCCTATTCTAGCCAAAAATTACATTAAACTTGATGTAGCCCAAAATTGCATATTTATTAGTTAGAAATAATTTCGCTCTACCATCAACCCATAGTAGCCATATTCTAGCCAAAAATTGCACCGATTCGGTGTGTTACCCTTTGTAGTTTGCCAAAACCCTTTCTTAGCCCCAAATTATTCCCCGTAGTAAATTTAACTTGATAATTGCACCTTTATTTGCTCAAATTAATTTTGTTCCTCCGTAAAATCTCCCCATGGTAGCCAATCACCCCTATTCTAGCCAAAATTTTTTACCACCTATGGAATTAAACTTAAAAAAGCCAAAATTGCGCCTGTATTTTTAAATTTTGCTTCATTGTAAAATCACCAATTCTGCCCTTTTTGAAGTTACCCCCTAAGAATTACCCCCATTGAAGCACTAAAATCATACAACCCTATTAGAATAAAATTAAACTTAATATTATTAAAATTAATTTTACTCCACCTTTAAATCAGCCCTATTCTTGCAAAAATTGCACCAACTCTGTTCGTTACCCTCTGTAGTTGGCCAAAACCCTTTCTTAGCCCCAAATTATTCCCCGTAGTAAATTTAACTTAATAATTGCACATTTATTTGCTCAAAATAATTTTGTTCCCCCGTAAAATCTCCCCATGGTAGCCAATCACCCCTATTCTAGCCAAAAATTACTCCTAGTTGTACCTAGTAGTAACTATTAAACTTGATGTAGCCCAAAATTGCATATTTATTAGTTAGAAATAATTTCGCTCTACCATCAACCCATAGTAGCCATATTCTAGCCAAAAATTGCACCGATTCTGTGTGTTACCCTTTGTAGTTTGCCAAAACCCTTTCTTAGCCCCAAATTATTCCCCGTAGTAAATTTAACTTGATAATTGCACCTTTATTTGCTCAAATTAATTTTGTTCCACCGTTCCCCCTGATAGCCAATCACCCCTATTCTAGCCAAAATTGCCCCAATTCTGACCGTTACCCTCTGTAGTTTGCCCAAACCCTTTCTTAGCCCCAAATTATTCCCCGTAGTAAATTTAACTTGATAATTGCACCTTTATTTGCTCAAATTAATTTTGTTCCACCGTTCCCCCTGATAGCCAATCACCCCTATTCTAGCCAAAATTGCACCAATTCTGACCGTTACCCTCTGTAGTTTGCCAAAACCCTTTCTTAGCCCCAAATTATTCCCCGTAGTAAATTTAACTTGATAATTGCACCTTTATTTGCTCAAATTAATTTTGTTCCACCGTTCCCCCTGATAGCCAATCACCCCTATTCTAGCCAAAATTGCACCAATTCTGACCGTTACCCTCTGTAGTTTGCCAAAACCCATTCTTAGCCCCAAATTATTCCCCGTAGGAAATTTAACTTGATAATTGCACCTTTATTTGCTCAATTTAATTTTGTTCCCCCGTTAAATCTCCCCATGGTAGCCAATCACCCCTATTCTAGCCAAAAATTACTCCTAGTGGTACATTAAACTTGATGTAGCCCAAAATTTCATATTTATTAGTTAGAAATAATTTTGCTCTACCATCACCCCATATGAGCCAAAAATTGCACCGATTCTGTGCGTTACCCTTTGTAGTTTGCCAAAACCCTTTCTTAGCCCCAAATTATTCCCCGTAGTAAATTTAACTTGATTTGAGCACCTTGATTTGCTCAATTTAATTTTGTTCCACCGTAAAATCTCCCCATGATAGCCAATCACCCCTAGTCTAGCCAAAAATTACTCCTAGTAGTACATTAAACTTGATGTAGCCCAAAATTTCATATTTATTAGAAATAATTTCGCTCTACCATCACCCCATATGAGCCAAAAATTGCACCGATTCTGTGCGTTACCCTTTGTAGTTTGCCAAAACCCTTTCTTAGCCCCAAATTATTCCCCGTAGTAAATTTAACTTGATAATTGCACCTTTATTTGCTCAATTTAATTTGTTCCACCGTAAAATCTCCCCATGATAGCCAATCACCCCTATTCTAGCCAAAAATTGAACCACCATAGTGAATTAAACTTAAGCTAATACAGGCGCAATTTTGGCTTTATTAAATAAATTTTGCTCCACTGTAAAATCACCAATTCTGACCTTTTTAAAGTTACCCCCTACGAATTACCCCCATTGAAGCACTAAAATCATACAACCCTATTAGAATAAAATTAAACTTAATATTATTAAAATTAATTTTACTCCACCTTTAAATCAACCCTATTCTTGCAAAAATTGCACCAACTCTGTTCGTTACCCTCTGTAGTTGGCCAAAACCCTTTCTTAGCCCCAAATTATTCCCTGCAGTAAATTGAACTTAATTTATTTGCACCTTTATTTGCTTAAAATAATTTTGTACACCCGTAAAATCTCCCCATGGTAGCCAAGCACCCCTATTCTAGCCAAAAATTACTCCTAGTGGTACATTAAACTTGATGTAGCCCAAAATTGCATATTTATTAGTTAGAAATAATTTCGCTCTACCATTTGAGCCATATTCTAGCCAAAATTACATGAATTCTGACCGTTAACCTCTGTAGTTTGCCAAAACCCTTTCTTAGCCCCAAATTATTCCCTGTAGTAAATTTAATTTGATAATTGCACCTTTATTTGCTCAAATTAATTTTGTTCCTCCTTAAAATCTCCCCATGGTAGCCAATCACCCCTATTCTAGCCAAAAATTTAACCACCATGGTGAATTAAACTTAATAAAGCCAAAATTGCGCCTGTATTAGTAAATTTTGCTTCATTGTAAAATCACCAATTCTGCCCTTTTTAAAGTTACCCCCTACGAATTACCCCCATTGAAGCACTAAAATCATACAACCCTATTAGAATAAAATTAAACTTAATATTATTAAAATTAATTTTACTCCACCTTTAAATCAACCCTATTCTAGCAAAAATTGCACCAACTCTGTTCGTTACCCTTTGTAGTTGGCCAAAACCCTTTCTTAGCCCCAAATTATTCCCTGTAGTAAATTTAACTTAATAATTGCACCTTTATTTGCTCAAAATAATTTTGTTCACCCGTAAAATCTCCCCATGGTAGCCAATCACCCCTATTCTAGCCAAAAATTACCCTAGTAGTACATTAAACTTGATGTAGCCCAAAATTGCATATTTATTAGTTAGAAATAATTTCGCTCTACCATCAACCCATAGTAGCCATATTCTAGCCAAAAATTGCACCGATTCCGTGTGTTACCCTTTGTAGTTTGCCAAAACCCTTTCTTAGCCCCAAATTATTCCCCGTAGTAAATTTAACTTGATAATTGCACCTTTATTTGCTCAAATTAATTTTGTTCCTCCGTAAAATCTCCCCATGATAGCCAATCACCCCTATTCTAGCCAAAAATTTTTACCACCTATGGAATTAAACTTAAAAAAGCCAAAATTGCGCCTGTATTAGTAAATTTTGCTTCATTGTAAAATCACCAATTCTGCCCTTTTTGAAGTTACCCCCTAAGAATTACCCCCATTGAAGCACTAAAATCATACAACCCTATTAGAATAAAATTAAACTTAATATTATTAAAATTAATTTTACTCCACCTTTAAATCAACCCTATTCTTGCAAAAATTGCACCAACTCTGTTCGTTACCCTCTGTAGTTGGCCAAAACCCTTTCTTAGCCCCAAATTATTCCCCGTAGTAAATTTAACTTGATAATTGCACCTTTATTTGCTCAATTTAATTTTGTTCCCCCCATAAAATCTCCCCATGGTAGCCAATCACCCCTATTCTAGCCAAAAATTACTCCTAGCAGTACATTAAACTTGATGTAGCCCAAAATTTCATATTTATTAGTTAGAAATAATTTCGCTCTACCATCACTCATATGAGCCAAAAATTGCACCGATTCTGTGCGTTACCCTTTGTAGTTTGCCAAAACCCTTTCTTAGCCCCAAATTATTCCCCGTAGTAAATTTAACTTGATAATTGCACCTTTATTTGCTCAATTTAATTTGTTCCACCGTAAAATCTCCCCATGATAGCCAATCACCCCTATTCTAGCCAAAAATTGAACCACCATAGTGAATTAAACTTAAGCTAATACAGGCGCAATTTTGGCTTTATTAAATAAATTTTGCTCCACTGTAAAATCACCAATTCTGACCTTTTTAAAGTTACCCCCTACGAATTACCCCCATTGAAGCACTAAAATCATACAACCCTATTAGAATAAAATTAAACTTAATATTATTAAAATTAATTTTACTCCACCTTTAAATCAACCCTATTCTTGCAAAAATTGCACCAACTCTGTTCGTTACCCTCTGTAGTTGGCCAAAACCCTTTCTTAGCCCCAAATTATTCCCTGTAGTAAATTGAACTTAATTTATTTGCACCTTTATTTGCTTAAAATAATTTTGTACACCCGTAAAATCTCCTCATGGTAGCCAAGCACCCCTATTCTAGCCAAAAATTACTCCTAGTGGTACATTAAACTTGATGTAGCCCAAAATTGCATATTTATTAGTTAGAAATAATTTCGCTCTACCATATGAGCCATATTCTAGCCAAAATTACATGAATTCTGACCGTTAACCTCTGTAGTTTGCCAAAACCCTTTCTTAGCCCCAAATTATTCCCCGTAGTCAATTTAACTTAATAATTGCACATTTATTTGCTCAAAATAATTTTGTTCCCCCGTAAAATGCCATGGTACCCCTATGGTAGCCAATCACCCCTATTCTGGCCAAAAATTACTCCTAGTGGTACATTAAACTTGATGTTGCCCAAAATTTCAAATTTATTAGTTAGAAATAATTTTGCTCTACCATCAACCCATAGTAGCCATATTCTAGCCAAAAATTGCACCGATTCTGTGCGTTACCCTTTGTAGTTTGCCAAAACCCTTTCTTAGCCCCAAATTTATTCCCCGTAGTGAATTTAACTTGATAATTGCACCTTTATTTGCTCAAATTAATTTTGTTCCACCGTTCCCCCTGATAGCCAATCACCCCTATTCTAGCCAAAATTGCCCCAATTCTGACCGTTACCCTCTGTAGTTTGCCCAAACCCTTTCTTAGCCCCAAATTATTCCCCGTAGTAAATTTAACTTGATAATTGCACCTTTATTTGCTCAAATTAATTTTGTTCCACCGTTCCCCCTGATAGCCAATCACCCCTATTCTAGCCAAAATTGCACCAATTCTGACCGTTACCCTCTGTAGTTTGCCAAAACCCTTTCTTAGCCCCAAATTATTCCCCGTAGTAAATTTAACTTGATAATTGCACCTTTATTTGCTCAAATTAATTTTGTTCCACCGTTCCCCCTGATAGCCAATCACCCCTATTCTAGCCAAAATTGCACCAATTCTGACCGTTACCCTCTGTAGTTTGCCAAAACCCATTCTTAGCCCCAAATTATTCCCCGTAGTAAATTTAACTTGATAATTGCACCTTTATTTGCTCAATTTAATTTTGTTCCCCCGTTAAATCTCCCCATGGTAGCCAATCACCCCTATTCTAGCCAAAAATTACTCCTAGTGGTACATTAAACTTGATGTAGCCCAAAATTTCATATTTATTAGTTAGAAATAATTTCGCTCTACCTTAAATCACCCCATATGAGCCAAAAATTGCACCGATTCTGTGCGTTACCCTTTGTAGTTTGCCAAAACCCTTTCTTAGCCCCAAATTATTCCCCGTAGTAAATTTAACTTGATAATTGCACCTTTATTTGCTCAATTTAATTTTGTTCCACCGTAAAATCTCCCCATGATAGCCAATCACCCCTATTCTAGCCAAAAATTACTCCTAAGTACATTAAACTTGATTTAGCCCAAAATTGCATATTTATTAGTTAGAAATAATTTTGCTCTACCATCAACCCATAGTAGCCATATTCTAGCCAAAAATTGCACCGATTCTGTGCGTTACCCTTTGTAGTTTGCCAAAACCCTTTCTTAGCCCCAAATTTATTCCCCGTAGTGAATTTAACTTGATAATTGCACCTTTATTTGCTCAAATTAATTTTGTTCCACCGTTCCCCCTGATAGCCAATCACCCCTATTCTAGCCAAAATTGCACCAATTCTGACCGTTACCCTCTGTAGTTTGCCCAAACCCTTTCTTAGCCCCAAATTATTCCCCGTAGTAAATTTAACTTGATAATTGCACCTTTATTTGCTCAAATTAATTTTGTTCCACCGTTCCCCCTGATAGCCAATCACCCCTATTCTAGCCAAAATTGCACCAATTCTGACCGTTACCCTCTGTAGTTTGACAAAGCCCTTTCTTAGCCCCAAATTATTCCCCGTAGTAAATTTAACTTGATAATTGCACCTTTATTTGCTCAAATTAATTTTGTTCCACCGTTCCCCCTGATAGCCAATCACCCCTATTCTAGCCAAAATTGCACCAATTCTGACCGTTACCCTCTGTAGTTTGCCAAAACCCTTTCTTAGCCCCAAATTATTCCCCGTAGTAAATTTAACTTGATAATTGCACCTTTATTTGCTCAATTTAATTTTGTTCCCCCGTTAAATCTCCCCATGGTAGCCAATCACCCCTATTCTAGCCAAAAATTACTCCTAGTGGTACATTAAACTTGATGTAGCCCAAAATTTCATATTTATTAGTTAGAAATAATTTCGCTCTACCATCACCCCATATGAGCCAAAAATTGCACCGATTCTGTGCGTTACCCTTTGTAGTTTGCCAAAACCCTTTCTTAGCCCCAAATTATTCCCCGTAGTAAATTTAACTTGATAATTGCACCTTTATTTGCTCAATTTAATTTTGTTCCACCGTAAAATCTCCCCATGATAGCCAATCACCCCTATTCTAGCCAAAAATTACTCCTAAGTACATTAAACTTGATTTAGCCCAAAATTGCATATTTATTAGTTAGAAATAATTTCGCTCTACCATAGTAGCCATATTCTAACCAAAAATTTCACCGATTCTTGCGTTACCCACTATGGTAGGCCAAAACACTAATTTAGCCCCAAATTACTCCTAGTAGTACATTAAACTTGATGTAGCCCAAAATTTCATATTTATTAGTTAGAAATAATTTCGCTCTACCATATGAGCCATATTCTAGCCAAAATTACACGAATTCTGCCCGTTAACCTCTGTAGTTTGCCAAAACCCTTTCTTAGCCCCAAATTATTCCCTGTAGTAAATTTAACTTGATAATTGCACCTTTATTTGCTCAAATTAATTTTGTTCCACCGTTCCCCCTGATAGCCAATCACCCCTATTCTAGCCAAAATTGCACCAATTCTGACCGTTACCCTCTGTAGTTTGCCAAAACCCTTTCTTAGCCCCTAATTATTCCCCGTAGTTAATTTAACTTAATAATTGCACATTTATTTGCTCAAACTAATTTTGTTCCCCCGTAAAATCTCCCCATGGTAGCCGATCACCCCTATTCTAGTCAAAAATTACTCTTAGCAGTACATTAAACTTGATGTAGCCCAAAATTGCATATTTATTAGTTAGAAATAATTTCGCTCTACCATCACCCCATAGTAGCCATATTCTAACCAAAAATTTCACCGATTCTTGCGTTACCCACTATGGTAGGCCAAAACACTAATTTAGCCCCAAATTACTCCTAGTAGTACATTTATTAGTTAGCACCTTTATTTGCTCAAATTAATTTTGTTCCACCGTTCCCCCTGATAGCCAATCACCCCTATTCTAGCCAAAATTGCACCAATTCTGATCGTTACCCTCTGTAGTTTGCCAAAACCCTTTCTTAGCCCCAAATTATTCCCCGTAGTAAAGTTAACTTGATAATTGCACCTTTATTTGCTCAATTTAATTTTGTTCCCCCGTTAAATCTCCCCATGGTAGCCAATCACCCCTATTCTAGCCAAAAATTACTCCTAGTGGTACATTAAACTTGATGTAGCCCAAAATTTCATATTTATTAGTTAGAAATAATTTCGCTCTACCATCACCCCATATGAGCCAAAAATTGAACCGATTCTGTGCCTTACCCTTTGTAGTTTGCCAAAACCCTTTCTTAGCCCCAAATTATTCCCCGTAGTAAATTTAACTTGATAATTGCACCTTTATTTGCTCAAATTAATTTTGTTCCCCCGTAAAATCTCCCCATGGTAGCCAATCACCCCTATTCTAGCCAAAAATTACTCCTAGTACATTAAACTTGATGTAGCCCAAAATTGCATATTTATTAGTTAGAAATAATTTCGCTCTACCATAGTAGCCATATTCTAACCAAAAATTTCACCGATTCTTGCCTTACCCACTATGGTAGGCCAAAACACTAATTTAGCCCCAAATTACTCCTAGTAGTACATTAAACTTGATGTAGCCCAAAATTTCATATTTATTAGTTAGAAATAATTTCGCTCTACCATATGAGCCATATTCTAGCCAAAATTACACGAATTCTGACCGTTAACCTCTGTAGTTTGCCAAAACCCTTTCTTAGCCCCAAATTATTCCCTGTAGTAAATTTAACTTGATAATTGCACCTTTATTTGCTCAAATTAATTTTGTTCCTCCGTAAAATCTCCCCATGGTAGCCAATCACCCCTATTCTAGCCAAAAATTACTCCTAGTAGAACATTAAACTTGATGTAGCCCAAAATTTCATATTTATTAGTTAGAAATAATTTCGCTCTACCATCACCCCATATGAGCCAAAAATTGCACCGATTCTGTGCGTTACCCTTTGTAGTTTGCCAAAACCCTTTCTTAGCCCCAAATTATTCCCTGTAGTAAATTTAACTTGATAATTGCACCTTTATTTGCTCAATTTAATTTGTTCCACCGTAAAATCTCCCCATGATAGCCAATCACCCCTATTCTAGCCAAAAATTACTCCTAGTAGTACATTAAACTTGATGTACCCCAAAATTGCATATTTATTAGTTAGAAATAATTTCGCTCTACCATCAACCCATAGTAGCCATATTCTAGCCAAAAATTGCACCGATTCTGTCCCTTTGTAGTTTGCCAAAACCCTTTCTTAGCCCCAAATTATTCCCCGTAGTAAATTTAACTTGATAATTGCACCTTTATTTGCTCAAATTAATTTTGTTCCTCCGTAAAATCTCCCCATGGTAGCCAATCACCCCTATTCTAGCCAAAAATTACTCCTAGTACATTAAACTTGATGTAGCCCAAAATTGCATATTTATTAGTTAGAAAAAATTTTGCTCTACCATAGTAGCCATATTCTAACCAAAAATTTCACCGATTCTTGTGTTACCTTTAGCCCCAAATTACTCCTAGTAGTACATTAAACTTGATGTAGCCCAAAATTTCATATTTATTAGTAAGAAATAATTTCGCTCTACCATATGAGCCATATTCTAGCCAAAATTACACGAATTCTGACCGTTACCCTTTGTAGTTTGCCAAAACCCTTTCTTAGCCCCAAATTATTCCCCGTAGTAAATTTAACTTGATAATTGCACCTTGATTTGATCAATTTAATTTTGTTCCACCGTAAAATCTCCCCATGATAGCCAATCACCCCTATTCTAGCCAAAAATTGAACCACCACAGTGAATTAAACTTAAGCTAATACAGGCGCAATTTTGGCTTTATTAAATAAATTTTGCTCCACTGTAAAATCACCAATTCTGACCTTTTTAAAGTTACCCCCTACGAATTACCCCCATTGAAGCACTAAAATCATACAACCCTATTAGAATAAAATTAAACTTAATATTATTAAAATTAATTTTACTCCACCTTTAAATCAACCCTATTCTTGCAAAAATTGCACCAACTCTGTTCGTTACCCTCTGTAGTTGGCCAAAACCCTTTCTTAGCCCCAAATTATTCCCCGTAGTAAATTTAACTTAATAATTGCACATTTATTTGCTCAAAATAATTTTGTTCCCCCGTAAAATCTCCCCATGGTAGCCAATCACCCCTATTCTAGCCAAAAATTACTCCTAGTTGTACCTAGTAGTAACTATTAAACTTGATGTAGCCCAAAATTGCATATTTATTAGTTAGAAATAATTTCGCTCTACCATCAACCCATAGTAGCCATATTCTAGCCAAAAATTGCACCGATTCTGTGTGTTACCCTTTGTAGTTTGCCAAAACCCTTTCTTAGCCCCAAATTATTCCCCGTAGTAAATTTAACTTGATAATTGCACCTTTATTTGCTCAAATTAATTTTGTTCCACCGTTCCCCCTGATAGCCAATCACCCCTATTCTAGCCAAAATTGCCCCAATTCTGACCGTTACCCTCTGTAGTTTGCCCAAACCCTTTCTTAGCCCCAAATTATTCCCCGTAGTAAATTTAACTTGATAATTGCACCTTTATTTGCTCAAATTAATTTTGTTCCACCGTTCCCCCTGATAGCCAATCACCCCTATTCTAGCCAAAATTGCCCCAATTCTGACCGTTACCCTCTGTAGTTTGCCAAAACCCTTTCTTAGCCCCAAATTATTCCCCGTAGTAAATTTAACTTGATAATTGCACCTTTATTTGCTCAAATTAATTTTTTTCACCGTTCCCCCTGATAGCCATTCACCCCTATTCTAGCCAAAATTGCACCAATTCTGACCGTTACCCTCTGTAGTTTGCCAAAACCCTTTCTTAGCCCCAAATTATTCCCCGTAGTAATTTTAACTTGATAATTGCACCTTTATTTGCTCAAATTAATTTTGTTCCACCGTTCCCCCTGATAGCCAATCACCCCTATTCTAGCCAAAATTGCCCCAATTCTGACCGTTACCCTCTGTAGTTTGCCCAAACCCTTTCTTAGCCCCAAATTATTCCCCGTAGGAAATTTAACTTGATAATTGCACCTTTATTTGCTCAATTTAATTTTGTTCCCCCGTTAAATCTCCCCATGGTAGCCAATCACCCCTATTCTAGCCAAAAATTACTCCTAGTGGTACATTAAACTTGATGTAGCCCAAAATTTCATATTTATTAGTTAGAAATAATTTCGCTCTACCATCACCCCATATGAGCCAAAAATTGCACCGATTCTGTGCGTTACCCTTTGTAGTTTGCCAAAACCCTTTCTTAGCCCCAAATTATTCCCCGTAGTAAATTTAACTTGATAATTGCACCTTGATTTGCTCAATTTAATTTTGTTCCACCGTAAAATCTCCCCATGATAGCCAATCACCCCTATTCTAGCCAAAAATTACTCCTAAGTACATTAAACTTGATTTAGCCCAAAATTGCATATTTATTAGTTAGAAATAATTTCGCTCTACCATAGTAGCCATATTCTAACCAAAAATTTCACCGATTCTTGCGTTACCCACTATGGTAGGCCAAAACACTAATTTAGCCCCAAATTACTCCTAGTAGTACATTAAACTTGATGTAGCCCAAAATTTCATATTTATTAGTTAGAAATAATTTCGCTCTACCATTAAATGAGCCATATTCTAGCCAAAATTACACGAATTCTGACCGTTAACCTCTGTAGTTTGCCAAAACCCTTTCTTAGCCCCAAATTATTCCCTGTAGTAAATTTAACTTGATAATTGCACCTTTATTTGCTCAAATTAATTTTGTTCCTCCGTAAAATCTCCCCATGGTAGCCAATCACCCCTATTCTAGCCAAAAATTACTCCTAGTAGAACATTAAACTTGATGTAGCCCAAAATTTCATATTTATTAGTTAGAAATAATTTCGCTCTACCATCACCCCATATGAGCCAAAAATTGCACCGATTCTGTGCGTTACCCTTTGTAGTTTGCCAAAACCCTTTCTTAGCCCCAAATTATTCCCTGTAGTAAATTTAACTTGATAATTGCACCTTTATTTGCTCAATTTAATTTGTTCCACCGTAAAATCTCCCCATGATAGCCAATCACCCCTATTCTAGCCAAAAATTACTCCTAGTAGTACATTAAACTTGATGTACCCCAAAATTGCATATTTATTAGTTAGAAATAATTTCGCTCTACCATCAACCCATAGTAGCCATATTCTAGCCAAAAATTGCACCGATTCTGTCCCTTTGTAGTTTGCCAAAACCCTTTCTTAGCCCCAAATTATTCCCCGTAGTAAATTTAACTTGATAATTGCACCTTTATTTGCTCAAATTAATTTTGTTCCTCCGTAAAATCTCCCCATGGTAGCCAATCACCCCTATTCTAGCCAAAAATTACTCCTAGTACATTAAACTTGATGTAGCCCAAAATTGCATATTTATTAGTTAGAAAAAATTTCGCTCTACCATAGTAGCCATATTCTAACCAAAAATTTCACCGATTCTTGTGTTACCCACTATGGTAGGCCAAAACACTAATTTAGCCCCAAATTACTCCTAGTAGTACATTAAACTTGATGTAGCCCAAAATTTCATATTTATTAGTAAGAAATAATTTCGCTCTACCATATGAGCCATATTCTAGCCAAAATTACACGAATTCTGACCGTTACCCTTTGTAGTTTGCCAAAACCCTTTCTTAGCCCCAAATTATTCCCCGTAGTAAATTTAACTTGATAATTGCACCTTGATTTGATCAATTTAATTTTGTTCCACCGTAAAATCTCCCCATGATAGCCAATCACCCCTATTCTAGCCAAAAATTGAACCACCACAGTGAATTAAACTTAAGCTAATACAGGCGCAATTTTGGCTTTATTAAATAAATTTTGCTCCACTGTAAAATCACCAATTCTGACCTTTTTAAAGTTACCCCCTACGAATTACCCCCATTGAAGCACTAAAATCATACAACCCTATTAGAATAAAATTAAACTTAATATTAATAAAATTAATTTTACTCCACCTTTAAATCAGCCCTATTCTTGCAAAAATTGCAGCAACTCTGTTCGTTACCCTCTGTAGTTGGCCAAAACCCTTTCTTAGCCCCAAATTATTCCCCGTAGTAAATTTAACTTAATAATTGCACATTTATTTGCTCAAAATAATTTTGTTCCCCCGTAAAATCTCCCCATGGTAGCCAATCACCCCTATTCTAGCCAAAAATTACTCCTAGTTGTACCTAGTAGTAACTATTAAACTTGATGTAGCCCAAAATTGCATATTTATTAGTTAGAAATAATTTCGCTCTACCATCAACCCATAGTAGCCATATTCTAGCCAAAAATTGCACCGATTCTGTGTGTTACCCCTTGTAGTTTGCCAAAACCCTTTCTTAGCCCCAAATTATTCCCCGTAGTAAATTTAACTTGATAATTGCACCTTTATTTGCTCAAATTAATTTTGTTCCACCGTTCCCCCTGATAGCCAATCACCCCTATTCTAGCCAAAATTGCCCCAATTCTGACCGTTACCCTCTGTAGTTTGCCCAAACCCTTTCTTAGCCCCAAATTATTCCCCGTAGTAAATTTAACTTGATAATTGCACCTTTATTTGCTCAAATTAATTTTGTTCCACCGTTCCCCCTGATAGCCAATCACCCCTATTCTAGCCAAAATTGCCCCAATTCTGACCGTTACCCTCTGTAGTTTGCCCAAACCCTTTCTTAGCCCCAAATTATTCCCCGTAGTAAATTTAACTTGATAATTGCACCTTTATTTGCTCAAATTAATTTTTTTCCACCGTTCCCCCTGATAGCCATTCACCCCTATTCTAGCCAAAATTGCACCAATTCTGACCGTTACCCTCTGTAGTTTGCCAAAACCCTTTCTTAGCCCCAAATTATTCCCCGTAGTAAATTTAACTTGATAATTGCACCTTTATTTGCTCAAATTAATTTTGTTCCACCGTTCCCCCTGATAGCCAATCACCCCTATTCTAGCCAAAATTGCCCCAATTCTGACCGTTACCCTCTGTAGTTTGCCCAAACCCTTTCTTAGCCCCAAATTATTCCCCGTAGGAAATTTAACTTGATAATTGCACCTTTATTTGCTCAATTTAATTTTGTTCCCCCGTTAAATCTCCCCATGGTAGCCAATCACCCCTATTCTAGCCAAAAATTACTCCTAGTGGTACATTAAACTTGATGTAGCCCAAAATTTCATATTTATTAGTTAGAAATAATTTCGCTCTACCATCACCCCATATGAGCCAAAAATTGCACCGATTTTGTGCGTTACCCTTTGTAGTTTGCCAAAACCCTTTCTTAGCCCCAAATTATTCCCCGTAGTAAATTTAACTTGATAATTGCACCTTGATTTGCTCAATTTAATTTTGTTCCACCGTAAAATCTCCCCATGATAGCCAATCACCCCTATTCTAGCCAAAAATTACTCCTAAGTACATTAAACTTGATTTAGCCCAAAATTGCATATTTATTAGTTAGAAATAATTTCGCTCTACCATAGTAGCCATATTCTAACCAAAAATTTCACCGATTCTTGCGTTACCCACTATGGTAGGCCAAAACACTAATTTAGCCCCAAATTACTCCTAGTAGTACATTAAACTTGATGTAGCCCAAAATTTCATATTTATTAGTTAGAAATAATTTCGCTCTACCATATGAGCCATATTCTAGCCAAAATTACACGAATTCTGACCGTTAACCTCTGTAGTTTGCCAAAACCCTTTCTTAGCCCCAAATTATTCCTTGTAGTAAATTTAACTTGATAATTGCACCTTTATTTGCTCAAATTAATTTTGTTCCACCGTTCCCCCTGATAGCCAATCACCCCTATTCTATCCAAAATTGCACCAATTCTGACCGTTACCCTCTGTAGTTTGCCAAAACCCTTTCTTATCCCCAAATTATTCCCCGTAGTAAATTTAACTTGATAATTGCACCTTTATTTGTTCAAATTAATTTTGTTCCACCGTTCCCCCTGATAGCCAATCACCCCTATTCTAGCCAAAATTGCACCAATTCTGACCGTTACCCTCTGTAGTTTGCCAAAACCCTTTCTTAGCCCCAAATTATTCCCCGTAGTAAATTTAACTTGATAATTGCACCTTTATTTGCTCAATTTAATTTGTTCCACCGTAAAATCTCCCCATGGTAGCCAAGCAACCCTATTCTAGCCAAAAATTACTCCTAGTGGTACATTAAACTTGATGTAGCCCAAAATTGCATATTTATTAGTTAGAAATAATTTCGCTCTACCATCACCCCATAGTAGCCATATTCTAACCAAAAATTTCACTGATTCTTGCGTTACCCACTATGGTAGGCCAAAACACTAATTTAGCCCCAAATTACTCCTAGTAGTGCATTAAACTTGATGTAGCCCAAAATTGCATATTTATTAGTTAGAAATAATTTCACTCTACCATCAACCCATAGTAGCCATATTCTAGCCAAAAATTGCACCGATTCTGTGTGTTTCCCTTTGTAGTTTGCCAAAACCCTTTCTTAGCCCCAAATTATTCCCCGTAGTAAATTTAACTTGATAATTGCACCTTTATTTGCTCAAATTAATTTTGTTCCTCCGTAAAATCTCCCCATAGCCAATCACCCCTATTCTAGCAAAAATTACACGAATTCTGACCGTTAACCTCTGTAGTTTGCCAAAACCCTTTCTTAGCCCCAAATTATTCCCCGTAGTAAATTTAACTTGATAATTGCACCTTTATTTGCTCAAATTAATTTTGTTCCACCTTTCCCCCTGATAGCCAATCACCCCTATTCTAGCCAAAATTGCACCAATTCTGACCGTTACCCTCTGTAGTTTGCCAAAACCCTTTCTTAGCCCCAAATTATTCCCCGTAGTAAATTTAACTTGATAATTGCACCTTTATTTGCTCAATTTAATTTGTTCCACCGTAAAATCTCCCCATGATAGCCAATCACCCCTATTCTAGCCAAAAATTGAACCACCATAGTGAATTAAACTTAAGCTAATACAGGCGCAATTTTGGCTTTATTAAATAAATTTTGCTCCACTGTAAAATCACCAATTCTGACCTTTTTAAAGTTACCCCCTACGAATTACCCCCATTGAAGCACTAAAATCATACAACCCTATTAGAATAAAATTAAACTTAATATTATTAAAATTAATTTTACTCCACCTTTAAATCAACCCTATTCTTGCAAAAATTGCACCAACTCTGTTCGTTACCCTCTGTAGTTGGCCAAAACCCTTTCTTAGCCCCAAATTATTCCCTGTAGTAAATTGAACTTAATAATTGCACCTTTATTTGCTCAAAATAATTTTGTTCCCCCGTAAAATCTCCCCATGGTAGCCAAGCACCCCTATTCTAGCCAAAAATTACTCCTAGTGGTACATTAAACTTGATGTAGACCAAACTTGCATATTTATTAGTTAGAAATAATTTCGCTCTACCATCACCCCATAGTAGCCATATTCTAACCAAAAATTTCACTGATTCTTGCGTTACCCACTATGGTAGGCCAAAACACTAATTTAGCCCCAAATTACTCCTAGTAGTGCATTAAACTTGATGTAGCCCAAAATTGCATATTTATTAGTTAGAAATAATTTCGCTCTACCATCAACCCATAGTAGCCATATTCTAGCCAAAAATTGCACCGATTCTGTGTGTTACCCTTTGTAGTTTGCCAAAACCCTTTCTTAGCCCCAAATTATTCCCCGTAGTAAATTTAACTTGATAATTGCACCTTTATTTGCTCAAATTAATTTTGTTCCTCCGTAAAATCTCCCCATGGTAGCCAATCACCCCTATTCTAGCCAAAAATTTTTACCACCTATGGAATTAAACTTAATAAAGCCAAAATTGCGCCTGTATTAGTAAATTTTGCTTCATTTCAAAATCACCAATTCTGCCCTTTTTGAAGTTACCCCCTAAGAATTACCCCCATTGAAGCACTAAAATCATACAACCCTATTAGAATAAAATTAAACTTAATATTATTAAAATTAATTTTACTCCACCTTTAAATCAGCCCTATTCTTGCAAAAATTGCACCAACTCTGTTCGTTACCCTCTGTAGTTGGCCAAAACCCTTTCTTAGCCCCAAATTATTCCCCGTAGTAAATTTAACTTGATAATTGCACCTTTATTTGCTCAATTTAATTTTGTTCCCCCGTTAAATCTCCCCATGATAGCCAATCACCCCTATTCTAGCCAAAAATTGAACCACCATAGTGAATTAAACTTAAGCTAATACAGGCGCAATTTTGGCAATTTTGCTCCACTGTAAAATCACCAATTCTGACCTTTTTAAAGTTACCCCCTACGAATTACCCCCATTGAAGCACTAAAATCATACAACCCTATTAGAATAAAATTAATCTTAATATTATTAAAATTAATTTGACTCCACCTTTAAATCAACCCTATTCTTGCAAAAATTGCACCAACTCTGTTCGTTACCCTCTGTAGTTGGCCAAAACCCTTTCTTAGCCCCTGTAGTAAATTAAACTTAATAATTGCACCTTTATTTGCTTAAAATAATTTTGTACACCCGTAAAATCTCCCCATGGTAGCCAAGCACCCCTATTCTAGCCAAAAATTACTCCTAGTAATACATTAAACTTGATGTAGCCCAAAATTGCATATTTATTAGTTAGAAATAATTTCGCTCTACCATATGAGCCATATTCTAGCCAAAATTACACGAATTCTGACCGTTAACCTCTGTAGTTTGCCAAAACCCTTTCTTAGCCCCAAATTATTCCCTGTAGTAAATTTAATTTGATAATTGCACCTTTATTTGCTCAAATTAATGTTGTTCCTCCGTAAAATCTCCCCATGGTAGCCAATCACCCCTATTCTAGCCAAAAATTTAACCACCATGGTGAATTAAACTTAATAAAGCCAAAATTGCGCCTGTATTAGTAAATTTTGCTTCATTGTAAAATCACCAATTCTGCCCTTTTTAAAGTTACCCCCTTAGAATTACCCCCATTGAAGCACTAAAATCATACAACCCTATTAGAATAAAATTAAATTTAATATTATTAAAATTAATTTTACTCCAACTTTAAATCAACCCTATTCTTGCAAAAATTGCACCAACTCTGTTCGTTACCCTCTGTAGTTGGCCAAAACCCTTTCTTAGCCCCTAATTATTCCCCGTAGTAAATTTAACTTAATAATTGCACCTTTATTTGCTCAAAATAATTTTGTTCCCCCATAAAATCTCCCCATGGTAGCCAATCACCCCTATTCTAGCCAAAAATTACTCCTAGTGGTACATTAAACTTGATGTAGCCCAAAATTTCATATTTATTAGTTAGAAATAATTTCGCTCTACTCGATATTCTAGCCAAAATTACACGATTTCTGACCGTTAACCTCTGTAGTTTGCCAAAACCCTTTCTTATCCCCAAATTATTCCCCGTAGTAAATTTAACTTGATAATTGCACCTTTATTTGCTCAAATTAATTTTGTTCCACCGTTCCCCCTGATAGCCAATCACCCCTATTCTAGCCAAAATTGCACCAATTCTGACCGTTACCCTCTGTAGTTTGCCAAAACCCTTTCTTAGCCTATTCCCCGTAGAAAATTTAACTTGATAATTGCACCTTTATATTTATTAGTTAGAAATAATTTCGCTCTACCATCACCCCATATGAGCCAAAAATTGCACCGATTCTGTGCGTTACCCTTTGTAGTTTGCCAAAACCCGTAGTAAATTTAACTTGATAATTGCACCTTTATTTGCTCAAATTAATTTTGTTCCACCGTAAAATCTCCCCATGATAGCCAATCACCCCTATTCTAGCCAAAAATTGAACCACCATAGTGAATTAAACTTAAGCTAATACAGGCGCAATTTTGGCTTTATTAAATAAATTTTGCTCCACTGTAAAATCACCAATTCTGACCTTTTTAAAGTTACCCCCTACGAATAACCCCCATTGAAGCACTAAAATCATACAACCCTATTAGAATAAAATTAAACTTAATATTATTAAAAATAATTTTACTCCACCTTTAAATCACCCCTATTCTAGCCAAAATTGCACCAACTCTGTTCGTTACCCTCTGTAGTTGGCCCTTTCTTAGCCCCTAATTATTCCCCGTAGTTAATTTAACTTAATAATTGCACATTTATTTGCTCGAAATAATTTTGTTCCCCCGTAAAATCTCCCCATGGTAGCCAATCACCCCTATTCTAGCCAAAAATTACTCCTAGTGGTACATTAAACTTGATGCAGCCCAAAATTTCATATTTATTAGTTAGAAATATTTTTGCTCTACCATCAAACCATAGTAGCCATATTCTAGCCAAAAATTGCACCGATTCTGTGTGTTACCCTTTGTAGTTTGCCAAAACCCTTTCTTAGCCCCAAATTATTCCCCGTAGTAAATTTAACTTGATAATTGCACCTTTATTTGCTCAAATTAATTTTGTTCCACCGTTCCCCCTGATAGCCAATCACCCCTATTCTAGCCAAAATTGCCCCAATTCTGACCGTTACCCTCTGTAGTTTGCCCAAACCCTTTCTTAGCCCCAAATTATTCCCCGTAGTAAATTTAACTTGATAATTGCACCTTTATTTGCTCAAATTAATTTTGTTCCACCGTTCCCCCTGATAGCCAATCACCCCTATTCTAGCCAAAATTGCACCAATTTTGACCGTTACCCTCTGTAGTTTGCCAAAACCCTTTCTTAGCCCCAAATTATTCCCCATAGTAAATTTAACTTGATAATTGCACCTTTATTTGCTCAAATTAATTTTGTTCCACCGTTCCCCCTGATAGCCAATCACCCCTATTCTAGCCAAAATTGCCCCAATTCTGACCGTTACCCTCTGTAGTTTGCCAAAACCCATTCTTAGCCCCAAATTATTCCCCGTAGTAAATTTAACTTGATAATTGCACCTTGATTTGCTCAATTTAATTTTGTTCCACCGTAAAATCTCCCCATGATAGCCAATCACCCCTATTCTAGCCAAAAATTGAACCACCATAGTGAATTAAACTTAAGCTAATACAGGCGCAATTTTGGCTTTATTAAATAAATTTTGCTCCACTGTAAAATCGCCAATTCTGACCTTTTTAAAGTTACCCCCTACGAATTACCCCCATTGAAGCACTAAAATCATACAACCCTATTAGAATAAAATTAAACTTAATATTATTAAAATTAATTTTACTCCACCTTTAAATCTTTCTTAGCCCCAAATTATTCCCTGTAGTAAATTTAATTTGATAATTGCACCTTTATTTGCTCAATTTAATTTGTTCCACCGTAAAATCTCCCCATGATAGCCTATCACCCCTATTCTAGCCAAAAATTTAACCACCATGGTGAATTAAACTTAATAAAGCCAAAATTGCGCCTGTATTAGTAAATTTTGCTTCATTGTAAAATCACCAATTCTGCCCTTTTTAAAGTTACCCCCTTAGAATTACCCCCATTGAAGCACTAAAATCATACAACCCTATTAGAATAAAATTAAATTTAATATAATTAAAATTAATTTTACTCCAACTTTAAATCAACCCTATTCTTGCAAAAATTGCGCCAACTCTGTTCGTTACCCTCTGTAGTTGGCCAGAACCCTTTCTTTTCCCCTAATTATTCCCCGTAGTAAATTTAACTTGATAATTGCACCTTTATTTGCTCAATTTAATTTTGTTCCCCCATAAAATATCCCCATGGTAGCCAATCACCCCTATTCTAGCCAAAAATTACTCCTAGTAGTACATTAAACTTGATGTAGCCCAAAATTGCATATTTATTAGTTAGAAATAATTTCGCTCTACCATCAACCCATAGTAGCCATATTCTAGCCAAAAATTGCACCGATTCTGTGTGTTACCCTTTGTAGTTTGCCAAAACCCTTTCTTAGCCCCAAATTATTCCCCGTAGTAAATTTAACTTGATAATTGCACCTTTATTTGCTCAAATTAATTTTGTTCCACCGTTCCCCCTGATAGCCAATCACCCCTATTCTAGCCCAAATTGCACCAATTCTGACCGTTACCCACTGCAGTTTGCCGAAACCCTTTCTTATCCCCAAATTATTCCCCATAGTAAATTTAACTTGATAATTGCACCTTTATTTGCTCAAATTAATTTTGTTCCACCGTTCCCCCGATAGCCAATCATCACCCCTATTCTAGCCAAAATTGCACCAATTCTGACCGTTACCCTCTGTAGTTGGCCAAAACCCTTTCTTAGCCCCAAATTATTCCCCGTAGTAAATTTAACTTGATAATTGCACCTTTATTTGCTCAAATTAATTTTGTTCCACCGTAATCTCCCCCTGATAGCCAATCACCCCTATTCTAGCCAAAATTGCCCCAATTCTGACCGTTACCCTCTGTAGTTTGCCCAAACCCTTTCTTAGCCCCAAATTATTCCCCGTAGTAAATTTAACTTGATAATTGCACCTTTATTTGCTCAAATTAATTTTGTTCCACCGTTCCCCCTGATAGCCAATCACCCCTATTCTAGCCAAAATTGCACCAATTCTGACCGTTACCCTCTGTAGTTTGCCAAAACCCTTTCTTAGCCCCAAATTATTCCCCGTAGTAAATTTAACTTGATATTTGCACCTTTATTTGCTCAAATTAATTTTGTTCTACCGTTCCCCCTGATAGCCAATCACCCCTATTCTAGCCAAAATTGCACCAATTCTGACCGTTACCCTCTGTAGTTTGCCAAAACCCATTCTTAGCCCCAAATTATTCCCCGTAGTAAATTTAACTTGATAATTGCACCTTTATTTGCTCAATTTAATTTTGTTCCCCCGTTAAATCTCCCCATGGTAGCCAATCACCCCTATTCTAGCCAAAAATTACTCCTAGTGGTACATTAAACTTGATGTAGCCCAAAATTTCAAATTTATTAGTTAGAAATAATTTCGCTCTACCATCACCCCATATGAGCCAAAAATTGCACCGATTTTGTGCGTTACCCTTTGTAGTTTGCCAAAACCCTTTCTTAGCCCCAAATTATTCCCCGTAGTAAATTTAACTTGATAATTGCACCTTGATTTGCTCAATTTAATTTTGTTCCACCGTAAAATCTCCCCATGATAGCCAATCACCCCTATTCTAGCCAAAAATTACTCCTAGTACATTAAACTTGATGTAGCCCAAAATTGCATATTTATTAGTTAGAAATAATTTCGCTCTACCATAGTAGCCATATTCTAACCAAAAATTTCACCGATTCTTGCGTTACCCACTATGGTAGGCCAAAACACTAATTTAGCCCCAAATTACTCCTAGTAGTACATTAAACTTGATGTAGCCCAAAATTTCATATTTATTAGTTAGAAATAATTTCGCTCTACCATATGAGCCATATTCTAGCCAAAATTACACGAATTCTGACCGTTAACCTCTGTAGTTTGCCAAAACCCTTTCTTAGCCCCAAATTATTCCCTGTAGTAAATTTAACTTGATAATTGCACCTTTATTTGCTCAAATTAATTTTGTTCCACCGTTCCCCCTGATAGCCAATCACCCCTATTCTAGCCCAAATTGCACCAATTCTGACCGTTACCCTCTGTAGTTTGCCAAAACCCTTTCTTATCCCCAAATTATTCCCCATAGTAAATTTAACTTGATAATTGCACCTTTATTTGCTCAAATTAATTTTGTTCCACCGTTCCCCCTGATAGCCAATCACCCCTATTCTAGCCCAAATTGCACCAATTCTGACCGTTACCCTCTGTAGTTTGCCAAAACCCTTTCTTATCCCCAAATTATTCCCCATAGTAAATTTAACTTGATAATTGCACCTTTATTTGCTCAAATTAATTTTGTTCCACCGTTCCCCCGATAGCCAATCATCACCCCTATTCTAGCCAAAATTGCACCAATTCTGACCATTACCCTCTGTAGTTGGCCAAAACCCTTTCTTAGCCCCAAATTATTCCCCGTAGTAAATTTAACTTGATAATTGCACCTTTATTTGCTCAAATTAATTTTGTTCCACCGTAATCTCCCCCTGATAGCCAATCACCCCTATTCCAGCCAAAAATTACTCCTAGTACATTAAACTTGATGTAGCCCAAAATTGCATATTTATTAGTTAGAAATAATTTCGCTCTACCATAGTAGCCATATTCTAACCAAAAATTTCACCGATTCTTGCGTTACCCACTATGGTAGGCCAAAACACTAATTTAGCCCCAAATTACTCCTAGTAGTACATTAAACTTGATGTAGCCCAAAATTTCATATTTATTAGTTAGAAATAATTTCGCTCTACCATCACCCCATATGAGCCAAAAATTGCACCGATTTTGTGCGTTACCCTTTGTAGTTTGCCAAAACCCTTTCTTAGACCCAAATTATTCCCCGTAGTAAATTTAACTTGATAATTGCACCTTGATTTGCTCAATTTAATTTTGTTCCACCGTAAAATCTCCCCATGATAGCCAATCACCCCTATTCTAGCCAAAAATTACTCCTAGTACATTAAACTTGATGTAGCCCAAAATTGCATATTTATTAGTTAGAAATAATTTCGCTCTACCATAGTAGCCATATTCTAACCAAAAATTTCACCGATTCTTGCGTTACCCACTATGGTAGGCCAAAACACTAATTTAGCCCCAAATTACTCCTAGTAGTACATTAAACTTGATGTAGCCCAAAATTTCATATTTATTAGTTAGAAATAATTTCGCTCGACCATATGAGCCATATTCTAGCCAAAATTACACGAATTCTGACCGTTAACCTCTGTAGTTTACCAAAACCCTTTCTTAGCCCCAAATTATTCCCTGTAGTAAATTTAACTTGATAATTGCACCTTTATTTGCTCAAATTAATTTTGTTCCACCGTTCCCCCTGATAGCCAATCACCCCTATTCTAGCCCAAATTGCACCAATTCTGACCGTTACCCTCTGTAGTTTGCCAAAACCCTTTCTTATCCCCAAATTATTCCCCATAGTAAATTTAACTTGATAATTGCACCTTTATTTGCTCAAATTAATTTTGTTCCACCGTTCCCCCTGATAGCCAATCACCCCTATTCTAGCCAAAATTGCCCCAATTCTGACCGTTACCCTCTGTAGTTTGCCCAAACCCTTTCTTAGCCCCAAATTATTCCCCGTAGTAAATTTAACTTGATAATTGCACCTTTATTTGCTCAAATTAATTTTGTTCCACCGTTCCCCCTGATAGCCAATCACCCCTATTCTAGCCAAAATTGCACCAATTCTGACCGTTACCCTCTGTAGTTTGCCAAAACCCTTTCTTAGCCCCAAATTATTCCCCGTAGTAAATTTAACTTGATAATTGCACCTTTATTTCTTCTTTAGCAGCACTACAGCCTGGTGCAGGCCAAGGCTTTCTCAGTCTGCTTTCTCCAGACAGGGCGACTTGCAGCCAGATTTCTCTATCTGGTTATTCCCATCACTTTCAGGTCCTTCTCAACACTATCCAACCACCTCGTAGCCGGTCTCCCTCTTCTCCTTGTACCCTCAATCTTTGAAAACGTCAGCTTTTTAACTGGGTCGAGATCTTCGCGTCGAAAAACATGTCCCAGCCATCTGATCCTGTATGACTTTATAACTCTTAGTATATTTGGCTGTCTATATAACTTGTACAATTCGTGGTTATACAAACCCCTCCAAACATCGTTCTCCTTAGTTGCACCAAAAATTGAACGGAGGATTTTTCTTTCAAAGATGAGAAGTCTATTCTCCTCCGACTTGTTTATCGCCCAGGTCTCACTTCCATACAGAATAATTGGTCTAATTAGGGTCTTGTATAAGTTTAGTTTGGTACCAATAGAAATAAATTTTGACTTCAATTGATTCTTCAGTCCAAAGTAGCATCTATTTGCACCTTTATTTGCTCAAATTAATTTTGTTCCACCGTTCCCCCTGATAGCCAATCACCCCTATTCTAGCCAAAATTGCACCAATTCTGACCGTTACCCTCTGTAGTTTGCCAAAACCCATTCTTAGCCCCAAATTATTCCCCGTAGTAAATTTAACTTGATAATTGCACCTTTATTTGCTCAATTTAATTTTGTTCCCCCGTTAAATTTCGCCATGGTAGCCAATCAATTTTGTTCCACCGTTCCCCCTGATAGCCAATCACCCCTATTCTAGCCAAAAATTACTCCTAGTAGTACATTAAACTTGATGTAGCCCAAAATTTCATATTTATTAGTTAGAAATAATTTCGCTCTACCATCACCCCATATGAGCCAAAAATTTCACCGATTCTGTGCGTTACCCTTTGTAGTTTGCCAAAACCCTTTCTTAGCCCGAAATTATTCCCCGTAGTAAATTTAACTTGATAATTGCACCTTTATTTGCTCAATTTAATTTGTTCCACCGTAAAATCTCCCCATGATAGCCAATCACCCCTATTCTAGCCAAAAATTGAACCACCATAGTGAATTAAACTAAAGCTAATACAGGCGCAATTTTGGCTTTATTAAATATTGCTCCACTGTAAAATCACCAATTCTGACCTTTTTAAAGTTACCCCCTACGAATTACCCCCATTGAAGCACTAAAATCATACAACCCTATTAGAATAAAATTAAACTTAATATTATTAAAATTAATTTTACTCCACCTTTAAATCAACCCTATTCTTGCAAAAATTGCATCAACTCTGTTCGTTACCCTCTGTAGTTTGCCAAAACCCTTTCTTAGCCCCAAATTATTCCCCGTAGTAAATTTAACTTGATAATTGCACCTTTATTTGCTCAATTTAATTTTGTTCCACCGTAAAATCTCCCCATGATAGCCAATCACCCCTATTCTAGCCAAAAATTGAACCACCATAGTGAATTAAACTTAAAGCCAAAATTGCGCCTGTATTAGCTTATTAAATAAATTTTGCTCCACTGTAAAACCACCAATTCTGACCTTTTTAAAGTTACCCCCTACGAATTACACCCATTGAAGCACTAAAATCATACAACCCTATTAGAATAAAATTAAACTTAATATTGTTAAAATTAATTTTAATCCACCTTTAAATCAACCCTATTCTTGCAAAAATTGCATAGTAAATTTAACTTGATAATTGCACCTTTATTTGCTCAAATTAATTTTGTTCCACCGTTCCCCCTGATAGCCAATCACCCCTATTCTAGCCAAAATTGCCCCAATTCTGACTGTTACCCTCTGTAGTTTGCCCAAACCCTTTCTTAGCCCCAAATTATTCCCCGTAGTAAATTTAACTTGATAATTGCACCTTTATTTGCTCAAATTAATTTTGTTCCACCGTTCCCCCTGATAGCCAATCACCCCTATTCTAGCCAAAATTGCACCAATTCTGACCGTTACCCTCTGTAGTTTGCCAAAACCCATTCTTAGCCCCAAATTATTCCCCGTAGTAAATTTAACTTGATAATTGCACCTTTATTTGCTCAATTTAATTTTGTTCCCCCGTTAAATCTCCCCATGGTAGCCAATCACCCCTATTCTAGCCAAAAATTACTCCTAGTAGTACATTAAACTTGATGTAGCCCAAAATTTCATATTTATTAGTTAGAAATAATTTCGCTCTACCATCACCCCATATGAGCCAAAAATTGCACCGATTTTGTGCGTTACCCTTTGTAGTTTGCCAAAACCCTTTCTTAGCCCCAAATTATTCCCCGTAGTAAATTTAACTTGATAATTGCACCTTGATTTGCTCAATTTAATTTTGTTCCACCGTAAAATCTCCCCATGATAGCCAATCACCCCTATTCTAGCCAAAAATTACTCCTAGTACATTAAACTTGATGTAGCCCAAAATTGCATATTTATTAGTTAGAAATAATTTCGCTCTACCATAGTAGCCATATTCTAACCAAAAATTTCACCGATTCTTGCGTTACCCACTATGGTAGGCCAAAACACTAATTTAGCCCCAAATTACTCCTAGTAGTACATTAAACTTGATGTAGCCCAAAATTTCATATTTATTAGTTAGAAATAATTTCGCTCTACCATATGAGCCATATTCTAGCCAAAATTACACGAATTCTGACCGTTAACCTCTGTAGTTTGCCAAAACCCTTTCTTAGCCCCAAATTATTCCCCATAGTAAATTTAACTTGATAATTGCACCTTTATTTGCTCAAATTAATTTTGTTCCACCGTTCCCCCTGATAGCCAATCACCCCTATTCTAGCCCAAATTGCACCAATTCTGACCGTTACCCTCTGTAGTTTGCCAAAACCCTTTCTTATCCCCAAATTATTCCCCATAGTAAATTTAACTTGATAATTGCACCTTTATTTGCTCAAATTAATTTTGTTCCACCGTTCCCCCTGATAGCCAATCACCCCTATTCTAGCCCAAATTGCACCAATTCTGACCGTTACCCTCTGTAGTTTGCCAAAACCCTTTCTTATCCCCAAATTATTCCCCATAGTAAATTTAACTTGATAATTGCACCTTTATTTGCTCAAATTAATTTTGTTCCACCGTTCCCCCGATAGCCAATCATCACCCCTATTCTAGCCAAAATTGCACCAATTCTGACCATTACCCTCTGTAGTTGGCCAAAACCCTTTCTTAGCCCCAAATTATTCCCCGTAGTAAATTTAACTTGATAATTGCACCTTTATTTGCTCAAATTAATTTTGTTCCACCGTTCCCCCTGATAGCCAATCACCCCTATTCCAGCCAAAAATTACTCCTAGTACATTAAACTTGATGTAGCCCAAAATTGCATATTTATTAGTTAGAAATAATTTCGCTCTACCATAGTAGCCATATTCTAACCAAAAATTTCACCGATTCTTGCGTTACCCACTATGGTAGGCCAAAACACTAATTTAGCCCCAAATTACTCCTAGTAGTACATTAAACTTGATGTAGCCCAAAATTTCATATTTATTAGTTAGAAATAATTTCGCTCTACCATATGAGCCATATTCTAGCCAAAATTACACGAATTCTGACCGTTAACCTCTGTAGTTTACCAAAACCCTTTCTTAGCCCCAAATTATTCCCTGTAGTAAATTTAACTTGATAATTGCACCTTTATTTGCTCAAATTAATTTTGTTCCACCGTTCCCCCTGATAGCCAATCACCCCTATTCTAGCCCAAATTGCACCAATTCTGACCGTTACCCTCTGTAGTTTGCCAAAACCCTTTCTTATCCCCAAATTATTCCCCATAGTAAATTTAACTTGATAATTGCACCTTTATTTGCTCAAATTAATTTTGTTCCACCGTTCCCCCGATAGCCAATCATCACCCCTATTCTAGCCAAAATTGCACCAATTCTGACCGTTACCCTCTGTAGTTGGCCAAAACCCTTTCTTAGCCACAAATTATTCCCCGTAGTAAATTTAACTTGATAATTGCACCTTTATTTGCTCAAATTAATTTTGTTCCACCGTTCCCCCTGATAGCCAATCACCCCTATTCTAGCCAAAATTGCCCCAATTCTGACCGTTACCCTCTGTAGTTTGCCCAAACCCTTTCTTAGCCCCAAATTATTCCCCGTAGTAAATTTAACTTGATAATTGCACCTTTATTTGCTCAAATTAATTTTGTTCCACCGTTCCCCCTGATAGCCAATCACCCCTATTCTAGCCAAAATTGCACCAATTCTGACCGTTACCCTCTGTAGTTTGCCAAAACCCTTTCTTAGCCCCAAATTATTCCCCGTAGTAAATTTAACTTGATAATTGCACCTTTATTTGCTCAAATTAATTTTGTTCCACCGTTCCCCCTGATAGCCAATCACCCCTATTCTAGCCAAAATTGCACCAATTCTGACCGTTACCCTCTGTAGTTTGCCAAAACCCATTCTTAGCCCCAAATTATTCCCCGTAGTAAATTTAACTTGATAATTGCACCTTTATTTGCTCAATTTAATTTTGTTCCCCCGTTAAATCTCGCCATGGTAGCCAATCAATTTTGTTCCACCGTTCCCCCTGATAGCCAATCACCCCTATTCTAGCCAAAAATTACTCCTAGTAGTACATTAAACTTGATGTAGCCCAAAATTTCATATTTATTAGTTAGAAATAATTTCGCTCTACCATCACCCCATATGAGCCAAAAATTTCACCGATTCTGTGCGTTACCCTTTGTAGTTTGCCAAAACCCTTTCTTAGCCCGAAATTATTCCCCGTAGTAAATTTAACTTGATAATTGCACCTTTATTTGCTCAATTTAATTTGTTCCACCGTAAAATCTCCCCATGATAGCCAATCACCCCTATTCTAGCCAAAAATTGAACCACCATAGTGAATTAAACTAAAGCTAATACAGGCGCAATTTTGGCAATATTGCTCCACTGTAAAATCACCAATTCTGACCTTTTTAAAGTTACCCCCTACGAATTACCCCCATTGAAGCACTAAAATCATACAACCCTATTAGAATAAAATTAAACTTAATATTATTAAAATTAATTTTACTCCACCTTTAAATCAACCCTATTCTTGCAAAAATTGCATCAACTCTGTTCGTTACCCTCTGTAGTTTGCCAAAACCCTTTCTTAGCCCCAAATTATTCCCCGTAGTAAATTTAACTTGATAATTGCACCTTTATTTGCTCAATTTAATTTTGTTCCACCGTAAAATCTCCCCATGATAGCCAATCACCCCTATTCTAGCCAAAAATTGAACCACCATAGTGAATTAAACTTAAAGCCAAAATTGCGCCTGTATTAGCTTATTAAATAAATTTTGCTCCACTGTAAAACCACCAATTCTGACCTTTTTAAAGTTACCCCCTACGAATTACCCCCATTGAAGCACTAAAATCATACAACCCTATTAGAATAAAATTAAACTTAATATTATTAAAATTAATTTTACTCCACCTTTAAATCAACCCTATTCTTGCAAAAATTGCATCAACTCTGTTCGTTTCCCTCTGTAGTTTGCCAAAACCCTTTCTTAGCCCCAAATTATTCCCCGTAGTAAATTTAACTTGATAATTGCACCTTTATTTGCTCAAATTAATTTTGTTCCACCGTTCCCCCTGATAGCCAATCATCACCCCTATTCAGCCAAAATTGCCCCAATTCTGACCGTTACCTTCTGTAGTTGGCCAAAACCCTTTCTTAGCCCCAAATTATTCCCTGTAGTAAATTGAACTTAATAATTGCACCTTTATTTGCTCAAAATAATTTTGTTCCCCCGTAAAATCTCCCCATGGTAGCCAATCACCCCTATTCTAGCCAAAAATTACTCCTAGTAGTACATTAAACTTGATGTAGCCCAAAATTTCATATTTATTAGTTAGAAATAATTTCGCTCTACCATCACCCCATAGTAGCCATATTCTAGCCTATTCTATAGGTTTAAGGTTACATTTCAGAGAAGAAAAATAGTATTCGCATCATTTTGTAAAACTTATGAAGTTTCTTAAGGGGGTATGGGACACTTTCAACTTTTTTCTTTAATATTGTAGATATCAATGTAATTTTTTTTCCATAAATTTATACTAAATATACTTACACTTTTAGATAGTCAGAGGTTTTAAATAATCATTATTTATTTTTTTAAAAAATAAAATGTGTCAAAAAGAGATGTCTCTTATTTTTGTTATAAGTCAAAAACTTATTTATTGGCAAACAAATATTTAGCATTTTTATTAACAGAAAAATGTATTTCACAAACTGTCTTTACCGATTTTTCATATTTGCCATAGTTTTTTTTAAAAAAATTATTGAAGTTTTTTTTAACAATTTCACAGGTTCAATTTTTTTATTAAAATTAATAAATAAAAAAATAAACTATTTATAACTAATCCCTAAAGACAAATTAAAGATATATGTTTGAAAAATATGAGTAAAAAATTTTGACACTCTATGGGCAGTAGATTTTGAGTTATATCAATTTAAAGTCAAAAAATCATCGAAAACACGATCAAGGAGAAAAACAACTTTGAAGTTTATCACTTTCCTTACTGAAGCACTCCAAACCGACCGACCAACTAAGGATTCGATAACGTTATTCCTATCTAATATTACGAGGAAGCAAAGATTATAAACGTGGTTGGCCAACACAGATGTCATGACATAAAAAAACTACACATCTCACGTTCTACTGCAGATATAAATAAAATTTTTGTTTTAAATTATTCTAAAATATTTGTGTTATTTTTTATGATAATAATAATTTTTTTGATTTTTTGTAGATTTTGTGTCCCATACCCCCTTAAGAGACAAGAAGACAAAAGAACTGAATCCAAATAACCTTCTGTCTGCTCCAACCATTCCTCATTTGAAATGTGAAACCTGAACCGCCCTCTCTTCAAAGCAAGTTAAGTACCAAGACAAGTCTTGAATTATTCCATTTTCCCCCCCAGTTACACTACCGATTATAATATTGTAGATACCAATAGAATCAATAAAGTTATTAATTTGTTTTTTAAAGATTTTATTTATTTCAAACATTAGTGACACTGTTTAATTTCTCTTCAAAATGAATTGAGATTTTTAGATAAATTAACTAACACTAGAGTGGTTAAATGACATTTTGCTTTATTGAAACAAAAAGGGGAAAAAATCATTCTTAACATGTTGTTGAAAATAAAATAACCAAAGAATCTTAACATTCTTATTACAATTTAAGAACTCATTATTTGGAGCATCTAAAAATGTTCTCAGTTATTTTTAATTTAGAGATGTAATAAGTGATGCATGGAATTCTATTTTTCAACCCTCAATACTTTCAAAATCCCTTCAATTTCCATAACCTGTCATGATAGCAGCACTTAGACACATTTTACCTGTCTTAAATTAATGCACAACTAGTTATCTAAAGTTTTCATTTAAAAAACAATTTATTCAAAGTTAGTTTGTTATTATACAAAAGCTTTAATATTTACAATGCAAATTGAACAACATAAATGAGCAATAAATATTAAATATTTTGCAGAAGGATATATGTACATATTGTACAAGTTTTAACACATCGATGTACAGTATTTTTTTAAAACAAAAATTGCAACTATTTAGTTCATTAATAACTGATACTTTTAATTTCATTTAAAAATAACTTATTGTTATTGTAGGCTTTAAACAGTTTTCTGCAAATTGAAACATCATTAAAGTGCACAACTTAATGTGGTAACTTTTAAAATGCACTCATAAGAAAATGCATCTCAGAAACAGCCAAAATGAAATTAAAAAAAAAAAAAAATTTTATGCTTGCATATTGATATACCATTTCTAGCCAGAATGTAAGCTTCGAAAAGACTCTTCCCCCATCCCTTCACTGGGTTTTCTACGAAAACGGGAGAACATCGCTTATCTAGCGCGTTCGAGGTTTACAATTAAAACAGTATTTCCCTATGTAGGGATGGTGGGTGTCCTCGTGGATGGGGGAGGAAATGCTTTCCAAGCTCACATTCTAAATAGAAATGGTTATATGACCCTTATACCAAATTGAATTAAGCCAGTGAACACAGTGCTTCCATTTAACAAATGCATTTGACACCACTACTTGGCATACTCAAAGCAATTGCTAAATATTTTTTCAACTCGAGAATAAGTATAAGCCATTTGAAATCAAATTTAAGTCATGGGTAATCAAATAAAAAAAAATGCTTAAAAACCCAAAAACAAATGTGTGGGTGAAATTTCTTAGTTCAGAATAAATTTACATTTTTGCTTTTAAATTTTAAAAATAATATCTATCGATTCTTTTAAGACTTTTACTCTTCGACAGTGCAGCAAAATCGACATTAGCACTGCGAAATTTAATATTTCTTCTGCCATAGTCCTTACGATTACAATATGAAAGGCTGCATATGTTTAAAAAATATAATCATACAAAAAAGGTTTTTTTAATACTAGAGGCAGATTTATACTAAATTCAAAACTACAGTAAAGTGAAAAATGATTATTGTCCAGTTTTTCTACTTCAGAGGTATGGAATTAATATTTAAAAAGCATTCACATTTAAATGTGTTAGTGTTTTTTTTTTGTTTTTTTTTGTTTAGGTATAATAACAGTAACAAATCTTTAAAATGAGCTTAATGAAAGAAAAACAACTTGAATATTAATAATTAATATGTTATGCATAGTATACAAAGTACCACAGCATATTTCAATCGATTCAAGAATATGCTTTCGAGTTGGTAAAAAAACTACAAGCACCAAATTCAAAACGAAGAAAGACTCAAAGGTAAAGAAATCTGACATCTATATTTACAAGTATTTACTGAGCTGAGATTCCAATGTCCATTTTAAGGTAGGCGAATACCCAAAATTCTAAAAATTTTACTATTGGTTTAATCTTTTCCAAATTTGGCATAGTGATTGCAAATATAATGAACAATGCTTTTTGAGCAATTTTTTTTAATTAAATATAATTGATTTATTTTAAACGGTGCTTTTCAACTAAAAAAAGGGGGTTACGTCAACACTTGCATAAAAAGTTTTACATTAATTTACCTGAAATTTTTTACAAATGTTATTTCAATATATATATGTGCCATGAACCTCTAACATCTGGTGTAAATATACAAGTTTTTTTTAAAAAAATTTCAAAGTGTAAGTTACTCGAAAAAAATCCTTTTTTTTTTGCGTGGTTAATTTATAACATTTTTCTTAATAACTTTTTTTCTTGTAATTTGTATGCAACTCTAGAGGGCCATTGCATGCATCAGTTCAAAACGAAGAATTTAACACATAATTAATGTTTATAGGATGAAAATTCAATGTGGTAGACTTGTTGGCGTAAACTTCCTTTTTTAGTAGAAAAACACAGTTTAAAATAAATAAATTATAATTAAATTTTAAAAAATGCCTAAATAGTATATTTGAAATCAGTATCCCAAATTTGGAAAAGATTAAAGTAATAGTAAAAATTTTAGAATTTTGGGTTTTCGCCTTAATGCACTTAACGCCTTAATGCACTTGGAAATCCATTTACATTATAGAGAAGCATTCTGAACTTATACACAAGGGAAGACCAGAGAGAAAAAACATTTATATAATAAATAATTAAAATTGAGCTTAATCTTTAAACAACACTGAAAAAATATCAATAAATTGTTTAATAATAGATATCTGCATCCGTTATATTTCAGAATAGAGTTCTGCAGCGACTCGGAATTGCCTACACAAGTAGCTAATCATTCTGTCGCAAATATATATATTTTTATGACTAGATATTCCCTTTTTAAAACATCAAATAAAGATATATCAATTTTATCTGAAAAGATGCTTTGCACACAGATTTTGCATGGGTTGACTCAAATTCCGAAAGATGATTACTATTCATGAGCATTTAAGAGATAGAGAATCAACGAAGCATGCCATTGAAAATAATTAACTTGAATATTCAAGATCGTTCCTAGAAATTCTTTTTTCACTTTGTTTTCCCATCCAATTTGTACAGTGATGACATGACCTTTACTCACCAAGGCTATGACAAGTAAAATAGTACACATTTTAATTTTAAATGAACTTGTTTCAATGATCAGTATATTGCTCCCCAGCCGTGTGCTGCGTACAATCATGTATTATTTTCAGTTATTAACATTACAAAACCTGGGGATGCAGTGGGAAACTTCGATGCTTACTTTTATGAATTACAGGAAGGTACAGTGGTGGCCAAAAGTGTGGACATTTTCTAAAGTTTCAAGTAAGTTTGTGTGCTTGCCATATATATTAATTTTTCACTTAAATACAAACGTTTATACATTAAACTGAAAAGGTATTTTAATATAGAATTTAGTAATAAAAATTGCCAAAAGTGAAACTTTCAAAAAATGCCACACTTTTGGCCACTACCGTGCAGTTATAAAACCTTAAAAACAAAACAAAAACAAAACCACTGCAGTTTGGTCTGAACATTTATAAAGCAAGGGAAAATCTGATCAAAACAATATAGTTACGGACTAAATTAACCATACAGTCTCCAAGATATACTTAATTTAAATCATATAGGTTATAATTAATATGTTAATAAGTCCATTTTTGACCAAGGTCTTAATATATTTACAGATGCTCCTTTTTGCACCGATTCCAAAAAAGCACCACTGCAGTTTTGTACTTATATAAACAAGGGAAAATAGGAAAATATATAGTTGAACAGATTAAATAAACTATACTGTTCAGTGAGAAAATAAGGTATACTTTTTCTCAGCTTGGTAGGGCAGCATCTTTCCCAACAATCTCATCACACGACCGGGTGGATCTTCCCTCACTGGCTTGGGACAGTAGAAAACCTTGGTAGTTACTTTTTAAAAAGTAAATTTTAACCGATCCAATGTAGACCAAGGTCATGCAGTTGTTTAATTTTTTTACAAAACCTCCCCTTTACTCAAATTCTAACGTGAGCACCTTTTAACCTTATACAGTATCACTGCAGTTTGGTAAGAAAGGAAAGTGAGGGAAAATCATACACAAAAAAAAATAGTTGCAACATATTTTTTACAGATTCAGTAGTTCATCGGAGACATATTCTCAACTGCACCCTTGGTAGAGCGGCGGCAGATCTTCCCCTATACAATTTAAATGAAGTCCATCGTTGACCAAGGTTATATAATTGATATATTCACCGAAACTCCCAATTGTGCTCCAATTCCAACACAAGCACCATGAAGTGAGAATTTTTTTAAAAAAACCAGAACCACTGCAGTGTATGCGTATTTTGTAAAGCATAGATTTATTATTCGTTTAAATGAAGTCCAACTTTGACAATTTCATACATTTGTCTTATTCCTTTTGCTCTAATTTCAAGACAGCACCAGAACCACTGCAGTTCGGTCTCAGCATTTATAAACAGGGGTGAAACTGCCCGCCATTAAAAAATCCTGAAACTAAAAACAAGGCTTTGGGGGGGGGGGGGGGGTAGATAACTAGTTCAAAGGTAAAGTAATGAGAAATGAAGAATATATAGGATTTTGTTTAAAAACATAAGGGATAATAGGATGTAAAAAAAATATAGGGAATTATAAATCATCAAATAACTGCATACAGTTAGCCACGGAGTCCACAGAAATAAGTTTTTTTTTTTTTTTTTAAACCTTGATAGCTCCTTGTATATAGTAATTTTACTGCCTTTTTTTTTTTAGAAAAAAAAATATCATATGGTTCATAAACTTATTTCAAAGAAAAAAAATTCCAGGACTTCAGAAAAATTTGAAGATTAACGATTGTGTAGTGCTAAATGGCACCTTAGTAAATTATCCCTGATTTCTAAAAACATCTTGAATTTCCTTGACTTTTGCAGACCGATTAAATTCCCAGACTTTCTCTCTGGTATAATGTTCCTGCCAATACCCTGTATGACGTCACAAAGTCACGTGATCTTGTACGATCTCCGTGAAAAGTGCAGGGCTAATGTTTAAGTGATTTAAAAATTACAAAATTAATTTTTTTAAAAACATTTAAACGAATTTTTAGTCTAAAATAAAACCCTGAAATCCGGTGGAAGAATATTAAAAAAATCCTGAATTCAGGGGTACCCCCTGAAAAGTTTCACCCCTGTATAAAGCGAGGGAAAATCGGAAAAAAAAAATAGAGAGTTGTACACATTTACAGATTACATTTGCTATACTGTCTCGTACATTTACAGAACCGTCCAGAAGCCTTTCTCAGCTGCAGGTTTGGTCGGTGGATTGTCCTTCCTGACTATCTCGTTGTACGACGGCGGCGGATCCTCCCTCACCGGTATCGCCTGGACCTGACTGGTCCTAGGCAGTGGATGGTTACCTTAATATATTTACAGAAACTCCTTTTGGCTTAGATTCAAACACAAGCACCATTTATCTTGGTAGGCGGAAAACAAGATCTTTTAAGCACAACTACAGCAGTATAATTGGAGCATTTGTAAAGCAAAAAAAATAGTTTTACAGATAAGATTTATGATACTGAACAGCACATTTAGAGATTAAATTAACCATATTGTCCATAAGACATACTTCCATACTGTCAAGTTATTCTCATCTGCAGGCTTGATAGGCTGGACTGTCCTTTCTGACAATCTTGTCGTATGATGGGACAGTGGACAATCGCAGTAGTTACTTTTTAAAAAGTTCACTCCTTTACTTTTATCAGTCGCCAACTTTGACCAAGGTCATGCCTTAATATGTTTACAAGAACTCCCTTTCACCCAAATTCTAGCACAAGCACCTGCGCAGTTCGATAAAGAATCGTTGTAGTTCGGTCAGAACATTGGTTGTAACGTTTACAGATTGAAGTAACCATACAGTTCAGCCAGAGAAAAAAACATTCTCAGCTGCACGCTTGGTAGGGGGGCGGCGGGTCGTCCTTCCTGACAATCTCGTCGTACGAGGGTGGCGGGTCCTCCCTCACCGGCGTCCCCTGGACCTGACCGGTCCTGGGTGGCGGGCACTGCGAGACGGTCCTCCGCTGCCGGTGGTAGTGGACCGCCGGTGGCGGGGGGTGGTGGGCCAGCTGGCTGAAGAGGTGGCGGCTCCTCTCGCGCATGCCTAAGGTCACGTAGATGAAGCAGGGAACGAAGAACAGGACGACAGTGACAAAGAGAAGGCGGGTTGCTAAGACGATGTCTTTCTTCCACCGCTGGTACCTGAGATGGGAATTATTTTTTGGTTAGAATTGTACTAGTGATGGTAACTTGTTGATGGGCACTTAGATATTGATATTTATTGAATTCGACTTTTAAATATCCTGACCAGATTGGTTTCAGTGATTAACTTTATAAATATGAAATCATCATTACATTTTCTTTAATCATATTTTATTTACGTTATTTTTGTTTGAAAAAATTAAATGGAGACTATTTACAAATTTTTACAGCCATAGAGTTCAATGCAAACTAAACTATACTCTAAAATGCAGTACGCCTGGTCACAATACTAATGAATAGTTTACGTTTAGTAACACACTTAGAGGTCTAAGACAATTTATGATTAATATCATTAAAAAAGGTTAACAAATCTATACAAAAATTCATTAACATTTTTTTTTCAAATTAAGCAAAATGTGTTTCTTATTATGATTCTTACAGTTCGTAATTTGTATAGTACAGAGACAGGTAGACTAAATCATGTATGTCCTAACCTTTCTAACATAAAAAGAAGTGATGTCCTAACCTTTCTATCATAAAAAGAAGTGATGTCCTAACCTTTCTAACATAAAAAGAAGTGATGTCCTAACCTTTCTAACATAAAAAGAATTTATAAAATCAGCTCATTATAATAGAAGTTAAAACAGACCATCATAGACAGATGAACGGAAAAGCATACAGGCAGACAGACACAAAACATACGAGATTGGTTTCTAATGGCCTTTCTATTAAAAAAAAGGAATTTTTTAAATCAGACACTTTGAACAAAATTTGGAAGCATGGAAATCTCCACTATGTCAATATGTATTGTACACTTTCCACATTTTAAAATTATTTTGATTAAAGAAAGGAAATTAACTACCAGTAAAAAGTAACAAGAAAACTACAACAGTAACTGATTAGAATAAACAAAGTTTATGAACAGTTATAAAAAATCAAAATTGACAAACCATTCAAAACTTAATTTCTATTTCAAACATGAGGTATAGCCACAAATAAATTTGAATATCAATTGCATGACAAACAACAATAATTATTAAAAAGTAAAATTCTAAAAAGTGAAATATCTTTAAGTAAGAACAAGATAACAATGACATGAGGTCAGTGTTCAAAATTGGATACAGGAAGTTTGGAAAAATCTCAGTACTACTAACATTTAAAAAATGCACATAAGGAGCATTTTAGATTTTAAAAGAGAGAGAGAGCTAAAAAAAATACTGAAAAAACTGTCTTCAGTAAATAACTGGACAATTTTAAATTCGGTGAAATTGTGTGCCAATTAAATTCACAAAGTTTTGCTATATTAGAATCACCAGCAATTATTAGATTATCACCACCAATAACTGGAGTTCCAAAACTTAAGTAGTCACAATTTGCTATATTGGGAGTTTCTGGATGATTGGTAAACAGAATGAGTTTTTTGTCACCGGAGTTCCTAATATTTATAATCGTTGGAATTTGAGAATTCTAGAAAGTTTGGCAATTAAGGATCTTCGTAAGTGGATAATTTAAGAATGCCAAATTTTCACGTTTTTATGATCCCAGCAATAGTTTGACAAATTTAGGATAGCTGAAAATTTTGTTATTTTAAAATGATTAAATTTTTAGAAACCACCATAGAAAAGTTTGTATTGATGATTCCAAAACTAAAATTATTATTGCTAGTTGTGATAACTGAGACTTTTGCTATCTCAAAATAAATTAATTTATTACATTTTATGAATAAGGACTGTTCCAAACCTTGCATGAGGTACGTAGACATGAGGATAAACATGAAGTACTTAAAAGCACAAATACATTCATCATTTTCAGCAGATTAGAAAGAAGCATTTAATGCGGCCAAATGATGCTTACCAGTTTGTGTTGTGCGGTGGCAGGTCGAACATGGTGAAGTTGGCGTCTGCCAGGCAGTGGCAGAATCCGTAGAGGCAGGTGCAGTGGCGGTCCAGCGTCTGCTCTAGCTGGGTGCACTGGCCAGTGTTGGAGCATTGGTGGGAGGTTGTTTCAAAGCACCTGGGGGGTGAAGAAGAAATAAAATATTGGCAGTTTTGGTTTAATGTTATTCTGTTTTATTGTAAAACAGTACAGAAATGAAACAATAAAAATGGAAACAATCACTCTGTTTCTGTTACTTCATCTGGGTGACAGAACGTAAACTGAGAAGGTGTTCATGTTTGTGGTAAAGATAAGATCAAAAATCACAACTGTTCCCAATACCTCTCAGCTAAAAAAAATAAAAGGGGAACGCTCACGATAACTTTACAATATTTTATACAGTGTTCAAGGGTTTGGTTTTGAATTATCGTCGCACTAGAGCTACACAAGGGCGACGGGCATCGTATTTTAGAACCACAGTCAAGTGACAAGCCGACACCTGAATAGGTCCCCAACGCAACCGTTACAGTGTTTGAGGGTCCTCACATGCTTTTCAAAGGTCATATGATTATAACATTTTTTACAAAAAAGTTTCTTTTTTAATGTTAATTATTGGCTTGAATAAAAAGTTAAGGGGACAAGTAAGAGGCAGGAAGTTTTTAATGGTTCCCCAAAGACTTTGCTAAAGAAAAAACTTAGTGCTTGCTTAGTAATGAATGATTCAGAACTGATTAATCACTTTTACTGCATTCAATGATTGAATACCAGATTAACTAACAATGTGTTTTGACATCTAAATTTTTCACTTTGAGAAAAAAAATCATTAAAATTCCACAATTACTAATGGAGAAATTACTTCTGGAGCAATTTAAGTATAATATAATACAATTTCCCCAAAAATATTTTTCTTACCTGCCAAGTTGTTTATTTTAAAATTGTTCAAGTAGTTCACAAAAATAATCACTTCAAGTAGTTCAAATCACAAATTTAATGACAGGACATTAGAGGCAACTAGTAGCTACATTTACCCTATCCTACTTAAAATAGCAAAAGTCTACAGAGTTCTCTGTAGTATCTGTTCACCTTTTACAGGAGTTAAAGCATATACTGCTAGTTGGTACAGGGGATCTCACTGTTGAAAATTGGTGCTAATATATAAGCAGTGACACCTAAATCAGAATGTTCTAATTGTATAGTAAAATTATAAACATATTTGCTCTGCTCCGTTAAAAAGTTTTCCAAACTTGTACAATGAGTTCGATTTCCGCTTAACCCACCTTTCAAAATAAATGTGTATGGCATTCGCAATCCATGCATAGAAGCAATGCATGTGTAGCAAGCTTTGCATTGGAAATATCAGGAAGTATAGTACTTAGTTTGGAGTTCACCGCAGACAAACCATATTCACTTTGCTGTTAACTGTGAATTTTTTGTCGACCATGCCTCATTTTGGTAATTTAGTGATTCCATTGGTTTTTTTTTTTTTTTTGCAGTTTTGATAAAAAGTCTTTATTGCTAATGCAGTTGTGTACATTTACAAAAAAACAACACATTATAGTCTGTAGGATTACAAAGCAAGTTTGGCTTTCCCTCCCCCTTGTGTGGTTTTCCAGGATAACCAGTGTTAGTACAGCTGTTCTAAACCTCCCTTATTTCAGGGTCAAATGTGAGAGAATTGCAACCACTCTCTAAAACCAAGTAGGTTGGGGGGAAAAATAAAAAAAAAGATTGCCTCTTATGCTGTTCCCTGAAACCCAACACGAAGGGGGTAGGGAAAGCAAGCTTTTGTTGTAATTGTAGGAAACATAGTTATACACAATAAGCATGTTTACATGAGCCATCGAATCCACGGATTGAAGAGCAAACTCAGTAATTTTTCCCTCTTGGGGATTTTCAGACAGTACCGGAATTGCAGGGTTCATTGGGGGGTTTTGCAGACCCTCCAATGAAGGAGGGTTTGATTTTTCATGCCATGGATTTGGCCACAGACTATCATTTGGGTTAGAAATCCTGCTCGGCCTCTTTTTCCCCTAATGGGGATTTTGGCATTCCATGGCTCATGTAAACGCACTTAATAAGTAAACACGACCACCCTCACCTGTGCCTCCTGCCGAAGAGCACCGTCTCGAACAGCTGGTGCCCCTGCGCGCACTGGCACCACCGCTTCTTGCACACCGAGTGCGGGTCGCTCCTCCTGCACTCCTCCGAGCTGCGGCACCGGTCCACCATGCGCGTGGGGCGGTGCCACAGCAGGCACAGGGGGGCGCCGCCCCCCGCCACCCCGGAGAAGGGCTGGTAGCCCTCGGGGCACCCGCACCGGCCCCCCCTGCACGGCACCTCGGTGCCCCCGCCGCACTGCGAGGCGCCCTCGCAGGGCTGGCCCAGGCGCCCCGCCCCCACCCGGAAGCAGCCGTCGGGGAGGTACCTGGTGACACAAGATAAAATAACTCTAATTAAGTTACATATGAAGAGCTTTGTGGAAGAATGTGCCAAGTGGCATTTTTGAAAAAATTAAGGTTATTGCGTCAATGAACATATTTCTAACTTCTTTAACGATAACAAGTTTTCCCTTTTTCATAAGCTTTTAAGTTTAGTATATTTTTTAAGGTTTTCAAGTACCGTTATCAGCAGATCTGAGTGCAAACAAAAGACTTCAAAGCTAATTTTTGCAGTTTCACCTCATTATTAAAGCAGCCATCAGTACAATAGACCCCTGGTCGCAGTGCTTGGCTCTAACAGAGCCCCCCTCCAATGTCATAAAGCAGCCATGCCTATTCAAAGTGCAATAAAGGTACTTGTTGAATAGATTGTTGGAATAAAGTATGTAATACAGTATAACCCAGTTATAGCTTGATGAAGGCTACTGTGGAGAGGGACTGTCAGTCGCATAGAGCTAATGCATTAGTTTAGAAATGAAAATTTTTGTAAAAGGATTGTTTTGCTATGTTTTCATCATGTATGGGAATCATCATAACATCAATTTAAAACAAAATTAAAAAGAAAATAAGATTCGGTTATTTAATTATTGGTTGATAAAGTTCTGAAATAACGGCACCACCTGGGCATTTTAAAACTTCAAAATTATATATTTATATAACTAGATAAAATGTTTGTTTCATTTTGATGTTGTGCTGATTCCCATACCTGGCAAAAAAGGGCTGACATGGCAAAGCAATGCTTCTGCTGAAGTTGTGATTCCAAAACAAATGCATTACCTCTATAGGACTGACAATCCCTTCAAAGTTATTACTGTCATTGGATTATGCTTGTATCAAGCACAACCGTTATGTTTGCTGTGAATGCGACAATGATGCCGTCAGGGAGGTACCCAATAATAAATAAGATAGAGAAAATTGCAAAATCAAGAACATCGGCCATTATATTATAGCTGCTCCATTAGTCATCCCTTCGAGAGGTTTGAAGGGGATTTCGCATTTCACTTTGTATCAGCTCTATGTAACCAACACAACCTTATGCGCATTGTCACTAGCACCAGCCCAAATACACAATACAGCTCATTTATAAGCATTTTATGAATGGAAAGCAATGTTACAATGGCCAGTCTGTTCATTGCATTGACGACTTTTGGTGTGCTTGAAACTTTAAGCTTTAACGTAAGGTTTCAATACCTATCGAACGACATGGGATGATCACTACATTAGGATGCTTCTGTTGCTTAGTAAAACAATACAAATCAAGACTGACCAATACATCATAGGTTACATTAAGGTTGATTTCACATTAGGCTCATCATATGCAGAACAGCTCTGGTTATAGGTGATATTTTCTGGACAGATATATCTAGAAATCAATTGGATCTTCAGACTTGGCTTGTTGGATATATCCAGAAGTCAAGTTATTCCTTCTAATTTTAGAATAATAATTTATTAATTTAGAATTTATTTGCACACAGGATTTCTGTTGCCACTCAAGACCTAAAATATGGTCCTTGGATAGCCTAGTGGCTAAGGCCTCGTTTTTGGGTCCAGCGAGCAAGTCCTGATACCACTGAAGACCCACCGAGTATTTATGGTTTGATGTTTGGAAACAAACCTGCCCGTTGATGATTGGCCCGAAAGCTCGCGTCCACAGTCACTTCCGGTTTCATACTTCCGTTTCTGCTGTAGCGACGGGAGGAGAAGAGGAGTTTGAGAGGAGTTTGTTTATTTATATATTTTAGTTTCCGTCTTTTTATGTATTCATATAAAATTTTTGAAAATGTCTAGCGACTACTTTTAAAAAGTTGGACTTTTTGACATCGATCAGGTATACCGAAAAGCTAAAAATCCGATCCATTGATCTACCTGATCCTTTAGAAATTGGTGTGAGGGATAGTGTTTTTTCGGATGATACGAGAGGCCCGATTTAACTTTTGGAGACATATATTTGTACCTTGTAGAAACCACTTGCCACTCCTTTTTGTTTATTAAACAAGTGACAAGTAATATTCATTCTATTAACCTTGTTATTCCCAATGATTTCATTTGGAATCACCAGTGAAAAAGGTATAGGTAATAATAAAAATATCAATTTCAGATAAACAGTACGATCTTAACATATTACAAAACTAGCTTTGATTTAATACCATTTATGACAAAGCATTGCTCACTTTTAAAAGCTTATAGTGGTTGCAAACTTTGTTGTCAACTACAAGAAATACACAAAATCTTTTCGAAGGTGACGATGGTCCATGAAAAAACCACAATCCAACCCCTGAGACCCTATTTGTTGTTTTAAAGTCATGTTTTTTAAGCTGTACACCACCACCTAGACAAGAGCTAACTTTTATTACAAGATTTGGCACATGTACATGCCTATTTTAAATCCCAAGCCTGTTTCCCTTCGAAAAGCTGGTCCTTTGACGAGGCCGGATCAAATGACACATTCTGGGGACATGTGGCGCTAAAACTTTGGATGTTTTCTATTTCTAGAGCCTGAAACCTTTCTTTTGATACCAAACACAATCAATTTGGGTTAGTATTTAAGCATCCAGCTGAAATTTTGGTTTTTATTCATGGCCTGTGTTAAATCTCACAAGGGTACCCAAACCTCACTGGGGACATATTTTACCCAAACTGTTGTGGTATTAAAGTTCTCTAGGCACAGACGAATCTTTTGATGTGTCACACTGTCAACTTCTGTGAGTATTTAGGCCCACAGATCAAAATGTAACTTTCGGTGCTTGACAAGGCCTCGTTCCATGTAAAAACCACACTCCAACCCCTGAGACCCTATTTGTTGTTTCAAAGTCTTGTTTTTTGAGCTGTACACCACCACCCAGACAAGAGCTAACTTTTAATACAAGATTTGGCAGATGTACATGCCTATTTTAAAACCCAAGCCAGTTTCCATGCGAAAAAACCGGTCCTTCGACGAGGCCATGTAAAATGACACATTTGCTCCCAAAACATTCTAGGGACATGTAGCCCCAAACCTTTTGACGTTTTCTATTTCTAGACATTAAAACCCTTCTTTTGATACCAAACACAATCAATTTGATTTAGTATTTAAGCTTCCAGCTGAAATTTTGGTTTTTCTTCAAGGCCTGTGCTAAATCTCACAAGGGGACCCAAACCTCACTGGGGACGTATTTTGCCCAAACTGTTGTGGTATTAATGTTCTCTAGGCACAGACGAATCTTTTGATGTGTCACACTGTCAACTTCTGTGATTATTTGGGCACACAGATCAAAATGTGGCTTTCGGTGCTTATCAAGGCCTCGTTCCATGAAAAACCACACTCCATCCCCTGAGACCCTATTTGTTGTTTTAAAGTCATGTTTTTTGAGCTGTACACCATCACCTAGACAAGAGCTAACTTTTAATACAAGATTTGGCAGATGTACATGCCTATTTTAAAACCCAAGCCAGTTTCCATGCGAAAAAACCGGTCCTTCGACGAGGCCATGTAAAATGACACATTTGCTCCCAAAACATTCTAGGGACATGTAGCCCCAAACCTTTTGACGTTTTCTATTTCTAGACATTAAAACCCTTCTTTTGATACCAAACACAATCAATTTGATTTAGTATTTAAGCTTCCAGCTGAAATTTTGGTTTTTCTTCAAGGCCTGTGCTAAATCTCACAAGGGGACCCAAACCTCACTGGGGACGTATTTTGCCCAAACTGTTGTGGTATTAATGTTCTCTAGGCACAGACGAATCTTTTGATGTGTCACACTGTCAACTTCTGTGATTATTTGGGCACACAGATCAAAATGTGGCTTTCGGTGCTTATCAAGGCCTCGTTCCATGAAAAACCACACTCCATCCCCTGAGACCCTATTTGTTGTTTTAAAGTCATGTTTTTTGAGCTGTACACCATCACCTAGACAAGAGCTAACTTTTAATACAAGATTTGGCACCTGTACATGCCTATTTTAAAACCCAAGTCTGTTTCCCTGCGAAAAGCCCCGTCCCTTGACGAGGCCGGGTCAAGTGACACATATGTTCCCAAAACATTCTGGGGACATGTGGCGCCAAAACTTTGGATGTTTTCTATTTCTAGACATTAAAACCTTTCTTTTGATACCAAACACAATCAATTTGAGTTAGTTTTTAAGCATCCAGCTGAAATGTTGGTATTTATTCATGTACTGTGTTAAATCTTACAAGGACCCAAACCTGAATGGGGAGATATTTTGCCAAAACTGTTGTGGTATTCCTTTTCTAGCAAAGACGGATCTTTTGATGTGTCACACTGTCAATTTCTGTGAGTATTTGGGCATCCAGATCAAAATGTGGCTTCCTTGTTTTACAGTCAAAAATTAGTTTTAAATAATGATTCACTAGGAAATCGAAAATAGATTATTTATTTTTTTACAATATTGTATAAATAAAATATATTTAACTTCAATGAAGTGTTTGGAACAAATCGCATTACTTAAAGTTGGAGACCGTTGGTAACGGCGAATCGTTTGAATATCCACGTCGCTCTAAAGCTTTGGGGAATTTATACACTTTAATTAATAAAAGGATATTGGTTCCTACTCTCATTGAGCATTGAGGAACACAGCAACAAGTGTCTATTCTACTTTTATTTTTAACTTATGCTGATTTAAAGAAAACCAAAGTACATATGGCCGCTGGAAAATGCAAACAAACGCAGCAAACCGGAAATAGAGGTGGATCTCTTCCGGTAAAACGCAAACCGTAGCGCCCTCTCACCAACAACTCTCAGTGCAAACCATGAATATGCGGAGTACGGGCTCGTTAAACCTGTGGGCGGTCATGGCGCGGTTTCCCACAGGTACATGTCCCAGGGTAAAGGGTTCTCCCACGGGTTTAGGGCTATTGGCCACGGGCCTCGTATTTTAGAACCACAGTCAAGTGACGAGCCGACACTTGAGTAGGTACCTAACGCAAAAGTTAAGGGCGACATAGCAGGCAGTGTTGGGACTTTGGAGCATATTTAACATGCTCTTTTATTATTCATTATAGGAATGACAGACATGGATGGAATTTGGGACAGCAAGGATACAATGGCCAGTCTGTTCATTGCATTGACAACTTTGGTGTGCTTGAAACTTCAACGTAGGGTTCCTATACCTATCAAGCTACATGGAATGTTTATTGCAATTGGGTATTTCTGTTGCTTTGCAACATTATACAAATCAAGACTGGCCAATATATCAGCTATTCTGAGCATTATCAGAAGCAGTGCAGTCACCGACAGATTTAACAGGTGCCAGCCCAAATACACAACACAGTTCCAGGTACTTTATAATTAGATAGATATGGCAAGTTTTAAAAAATACTTCGTTGGCCATTTGGTAACATGACATAAAACACCATTTGGTAACATGAAACAACCGACAATTAAAGTAAAATGAAACCGAAACCAACATGTACTCACCCCTGCGGACATACGCACGACTCGTGGACGCACACGCTGCCCGGAAGATCCGTCGAACAATCCTCATGTGCGGAGCAGCGAAGCGAGCTGAGGGGGGACCGCTTCGTAAGGCGCAGCACGGGACTAGGATGCGTAGCACTGCAGGAAACAACCAGCATGAGGAACAACAGCAAGGCAGACATGCCGACGGTGAAGATCGCTTACACCGCGATTTCGCATCACAGTGGGCCGTTTAGTGGGTTGGCAAACAATCTGGCATGGCTTTCGATTACATTTTATTGAAAAATTCCGTTATTTATTTTGACTAACGAACTAGCAGGAAACAGGAAACAAAATAATCAATAACAATTCGGAATCAAAACATTCTTTGTGGTGGGTAATGCAGTTACAGTTATAAAAATCGATTGTGCCTGAAAAATTTAATTACGGTCATAATTTTTCTCGGATTTCAGAAATAACTTCTAATTAATTCTTTCCTTATATATTTTACATGTTCAGTTTAATTTTTGTTTTATTTACGTGTTTTGATTATTTTTTAAAATTTATGATCAGGTTGTAACAAATTATGTTATACTTTCCACAGTCAAGGCTCCAAACCAGAACGCAATCAATTTCAAATTACTTTCTGGTTTTGTTTACATTTTGTGATGCACTTTCTGAGTCAAGATACCGAATTACTTTTTCAGTTCTTTAATTGTAATGTAGTTGTTTAAATGGTGTAACCATCGGAATTTTAATTCGATGCGAAACATCCTTTGGCTTATATTTGTTCCAATAAAAATGGCCGAAGCTAAAAGTCCCGATTTCATAAAAGTAGTGAGTAGAATTTCCTAACTAAACGTATATACTGCAAGAGAATTTTGGGGACTCTTCAAATGATAGGATTTTGTACAAAAATTACAGATCTAGTTATCAATTTATAGTAGTGGAAAATGTATTAGATAGTGTCGTCCGATTTCCAAGTCATATTTTCTGTAATTGCTTTAACATTTTGTCTTTGTCTATGGTTGTAATAAATGATTTTTTTTCTTTGGTTATTTATGGTAACATTTCGCCTTGATTAAAACTATCATTAAAAAAACACACAAATTATATGTTTTTAGGACAGTTATACTATCCCTGTTAGTATTTCTTTAATTCAACTTTTACATTGACAAGCAATTTAATCAATAGTAATTTAGTTGTTTGTAATTCTTTATTATTTTACCTGTGTTTCGATTCTTTTCAGAAATGTGTTGAAAAAGTCTTAAAATCCAAGTTTAAGAATTCTAATACAAAGAGTAAGTCTTGAAAATATGCTATTAGTTTATAAATAAAACTTTTTTGAAATCAATTAATTCCAAGTGATTATAACAAATAGTACCAAGCATTGTGAAGTGGAATTAATTCTCTGATCATGTTATTTCAAAAGAATTTTAATCTTTTTCATTAGCGAGAATTTTATATCCAGGATTAATATTTGCAAACTTGTTGTTCCTAGCAAACTTTCCATTCACGTTTTTGTTTGCAAGACATGTTTTTATGAAGTATTTTAACATGTTATTTATTTTTTAGTTTCAAATGATGCTGTGAGACTTACAAGTGAAGTACTAAAAGTGTTTATAACAGGTAATTTTGAACTAGTAGTTTCTAATTTAATAAGCTCTATAGTCCATTACAGGACAATAAATTTAACCTATAAAATTTATTTTCTGATCAGGGAAAAAATTTTGCAATGTATTAACTCATATGGAACTATTAGTAATAAAATTATAGCCTCATAAAAATAAGCTTTCTGTTTAATTTTGTATGAATAAACAAAATGAAGACCATAGCCCTGAGAAATTTATGTGTGCTGGGGATCCCAGTCGGTTAGGCATTTGCCTAGCATGCGAAAGGTCCTAGGTCCGGGTCCAGGCATCACCAAAAATGTGCGACGAATAATACCTTGTGTAAAGGGAGGGTACATTAAATATCCTTCAAAGTCCTAACGCCATGTACAATGTCGCCCTTAATGGTTGCGTTGGTGTGCCTACTTCGGCTCATCACCTAGCCTAGCTGAGAAATTTATGTTTTTATTTGAAAATGAAGGCATCAATGGTATTTACCAAGGCCTCGTTAATGAGAAGTGGCTACAAAATAAACTCTGGATAAGTGTACTGCCTCTGCCAATTGGTTTAATTTGCTCTCGCTCTAATCTGTGCATGTAAATGCCATGTATTTATAGATTTAGTATGAACTACATATTTACCTATACTTATTACTATTATCCAATAGCAACCTCTATTTGCAATTAGGATGCTACAGGGTGAGGCAAATAAAAGTGGCCCTGGTCTAGAGATAGGAATTGAACCTTGTTTATATTTCATTTCAACTAGCTTCTCGAACCATAGCGTAGTTGCCGGCAATTAATTCGCCAGGCATTTGTTTGGGCTTAATATTGAAGCGATCCATAGCTTCAGTTAGCAAACCTGTTTTTGTATTGGCTTTTGACTTTTCTGTCGTATTCTTATCTCCACGTTCGGGCCACTTTTGTTTGCCTCAACCTGTATTACTTAAATCTATATTACATGTCATTGAAACATAAATATTAGGTTGATATTTTTTCTAAAATTTTCCTTTGTTTTCAGAATGTGCTGCGCGGTCTGCTATTCAAGCAAAGGTATGCAAGTTAGAAGATGACAATAATTACCAGACTCACAATTGAGCTATGACACATGAAGTAGGAGCATTCGAGGAGCCATATTCATATTGAAAACAAACTTTGTTATTGTATTTACCATTGTTTGATTTTGTGGTAGTTTATATAGGCATTAAAAAAGATAATACAGGAAAGGGAAATCACATTTTAGTTCCCACATTTTATAGTTAGTGTACATTTTAGTTTAATCACATTTTAGTTAGTGTAATTTTACCTTATTCTGATCAATATTATTGAAATCCACCATTCAACTCTTGAATGAATATTTTCCTCTATACAATATCAAGATGAAGACATCTTATAAAATCTAAATACAGGTCAAAAAAGCTTAAACTTGATAAATCATTCATTATCATTTGTTGGTCCTTCAAGGAGTTTCTAGGGCCCCTGGGGGGGGGGGAGGGGAGAGAGAAATGATGAGGTGTGGTATGGCTCTATTTAGCCAAGAGGCTAATTTTGAGTGAAAGTTTATTTTAATTTTTTGTTTGTCAACACATGCAACATACAAGTTACAATGTGATTCAAATTTTTTAAACTTCTGCTAGCATTCATTGCTATTTTTGAAAATTCTTAAGTACTATATACTTACACTGAAGAATTTTATTTTACCTCTTAATATGCTTTTAAAAAGGTAATTGTGTTTGCTTTCACGGTCTAACTTAAGTGGTTTTATTTTCAGAGTGAAACAAGTGAAGAAATCCCTTCCCCTCCTGAAGTGGACAACCAACATTTGGAGAAGATTTTGCCTCAGCTGGTATGCAATGAACACGTGTCTATTATAGTGTTAAAAGTGCTCACAGGTCACAATTAAAACATAACTCCTAAAAATGACTAAGTAAAATGATTTAAGAAAACTTCAATTGTGTTAGAATTTTATTCAAGAAATCATGCTACTGCTCTAGCAACTAATTTAAGGTTATCCCAATTAAAAAAGCATGATAGAACAGGACGTTTTGGGGCTGGGGAGCCCAGTCGGTTAGGCATTCGTCTAGCATGCGAAAGGTCCCAGGTTTGGGTCCAGGCATCGCCAAAATAACTGCTGACCTAAAAACGACTCGTGCAGCCAAAATTGTCTGACGAGTAATACCAAGTGTGGAAGGAGTGCACGTTACATATCCTTCAAAGTCTTAACGTTGCGTAAGGCCGTAAACGGTTGTGTTGGGTGCCCACTTAGGTGTCGGCTCTTCACTTGACCGTGGTTCTAAAGTACGACACACATCGCCACTAGCCCTTGTGTAGCTCTACTGCGAGGATAATTTAAACTAAAAAAGATGGGAACTTTAAAAATGCACAAATGAATGTGAACTTACCTGTTACATTTTCTCAATATCCCATAGGAATGGAGCATCGATAGAGCCAAACAGCCGATTCTACTTCATTGCTTGAGCTGCATTATTTTTGAGTGCGGGGAAAATGTAGAGTTTCACACTGATTTAAAATGCCCAGACTTTTTTGGGAAAAAAAGTGATTTTAAGCTCCTTACTGAAAATTTGAAGTAAAAGGCAGACAAACAGTTCAGTCAGTTAAACACTTACAGTTTAAGTAGAAATAAAAGAAAATTTTCAAAGTAATTAAATGTACGGAAGAATTGCCCCAAAACTTTAAAAAAATATTTTTAATTTCAGCTCCTGGATTTCTGAAACAACAATCTTCCTGAAGAATCAACGATCATCTTTAAAATGTATTTTGTAAATAAATTGTCCCGCATAAACTGGTTCTCTCAACTACATGTGTTTGGTGGTCCTTATTTAACACAAATAAGTAAAAACAAGGCAAAGTAATTCATTCAAAAGAGATTCTTTATTCGACAAGTAATGTACCATGGTACATTAAATTACCATACACAATAAATTAATGATTTACAAGACAAAAATTTACACTTTCAGTGGGCAAAAAAAAAGCAATTAATACCTTCATTACAAGCAGCAATTCAACTTAGAAGGGCTTACCTTTAAAACTATTTAAATGTATTGAGGTATGAAATGCTCATTTACAAAAAACAATGCTTATAAAATAAACTTAGAAATCTTCTAAGAAATTCTATAAGTCATGATTACTCATTTTTTAAATATAAGATTTACATCTCATACGAAAACAAAAAACTATCCTAATCATTAAATAAAAATATCAGAAAAATATAGCGCTTGCACCATTCAGATCACAAGATACAACAGCAAATGAATGAATTGGGAAGTGTATAAAGCTAAAATTTTTGTTTCCAATTAAAATTTTGTTTGATGCAGCAATGTGCAATTCAAGAACTAAGTAAGCATCGCTGTTATCGGATGCAAATGCAATATCATGCTTTATGGTAGAATCAATTTTGTCAGGCAAATTTTAAAACTAATTTTCTAAAAATAGGAAGTTTAAAATGCATACCTAGTCTCTTAAAAAAAACTGAGAAAAATTAAGGTAGCAATTTAGATCAATAAAAAATCAGTTATTACTCAGCTGCAATATTTTTCTAGCTGCCCGCAATGCTTCTCTTGAAACCGAAATTTACTTTGATGTACACAAAATAGTTTTATCTAACAAATATGCAGAAAAGATATGCAAATATCCACTCTTATTTCAAGTAGACAGATCTTAAAATATTAGTACTATAATCAAAACAAAAGCATTTAACATGTTATTGAAATAATAACTGTAATCAGACTCTGAATATTATACTTATAATATTTTACTAATTGTACTATTACTTCAACTGCAAGAGGGTAATATAATTTATTTGTTTCAAACAGCAAGCTTGAAGCATATACTTACTACGTTGTTAATTAAGCCTTACAAAACATTCTATTGCTTAATATTATCGCTAAATGTATGTTTTACAAATGAATTTTTTTTTAAATAAAAAGACCGGGTTGTGAAGTGAACTCTTAAGGTAGAGCAAACAAAAAAGAATAAATCAAAAATCTACTTTGGATAATCATACTTAGTAATAAGTAGTTTAGAATTAAGGAGCGCTGGACATATATTAAAGGAATCAGAAATTTAACAAAAGGTTGTTTCTAGAACTGCAGTTCATAATAAAAAGAAAAGTATTGTACATGTTAGAAAACATATCATGTTTAGTTGCACAATTAAATAAAAAAGTACTAAGGGAGAATATTAAAAACATTCAAAAGTTAAAAGAAAAACTAATTGATTAGATACTATTGGAGACTAGATTTAAATTATAATTCAATTGGTAAATTAATTCATAATATAATTATAACTCATCAAGAAGAGATTAATTTAGTAATACTATAAATTAGCAAGATGATTTGTAATCTTTAGTTCATCAAAAGATTTACAGCCTCCTCTCTAACCTACTTATAGGGACAACACAGAACAATGAGATTCGTTTACACAAACAAAAAATAGGATTGAAAGCAAGGTAGGATTTCATACAAATGAGAACACAAAAAATGCAGATAAAAACATGGAAATGCACATGACAAACAAAAAAAATCATACCCTATGGTAAAAATACTGAATAGCAGATGGCAGGTACACTGCGGTTTGAGATTCACTAAAATAGGACGAGGCAGAATAAAAAGTTCAATTGGTAAAAAGGGCCACATAACAATGAAACAAATGTGACTAGAAGTAAAAATGCCTGTACAAAAAGCTATGTTGTCATGATATGCAAATTAAGGTAGGAGATTTTTTGAGTATTTTTTTGCGAGTTTTAAAAAAAATAATTATGCCAAAAAGTCTGTTTTAACCCTTTGAAGAGTGCTATAAGATTATGAGTTACTTTTTGTAATAAACAAACAAAATATCAAAAAGATTCATTCCAAAATAACACTAACAAAATACTATCGAAACAAAATTTAGTAATACTATAAAAGTGTCGATACGCTAGCCCCTTCAGACCTGGCGTTAAACTTGTTTTGTATTTTTTACTTTTAAAAGAAAAATATTTACTAAAAAGTTTACTTCAAACTTATTCTTGAAGATTAAGTTTTTCAGGAAAGCTTTTTTTTCATATCCTGAAAGTAGAAGCTTTTATATACTGCTAGCTCCAGGTTTCTTTGGTTTAGAACAGTATTGGCACCAAGCAGTCAAATATGTTATTTTTTTTTTGCGATAAAATTAACTAAAAGTTAAAAAAATCCTCATTGTTAAAATTTCATTATTTGTATCTTTAGTCAATTTTGTAAAGAAATCTAAAATCTCAAAAATGCAAGTTTTATAAAAAGATTTTTTGCGATTTATTCAAAATTATTTTTTCTTGTTGAAAACTTTAAAAGCCATTTAAAAATTCCTCCAGATGTCTAATTTTTCATTTTTAAGATCTTTATGAAAAATATGATCCTCCATAGGTCATAGTGTAAAAGAAATAAATTTTGGACCAGGATTTCAAACTTCTGACAGAAGGAGCGAGCTATTCCACCAATCTAGGTAGTGATGGGTAAAGAAAAAAAAGAGAGTAATTCTAAAATAGATAACTTAGAAATGATGACTAAGTTTTGAAACAAATAAAATATCGCGAGCTGTCCTTCAAAGGGTTAAAAAAGAGAGCAGAAATCAGAGCTCACTCGGATAGTAAAATAAATTAAACCACAATGTGCGTCGGTTTTCGTCCTCCATGAAAAAAGACCAAAATTTGTGCTCTCAGCAATTTTTTTCCAATTGAGTGTGCATCAGGGCATCCCTTTTAAGTGGATGAGCCGAGTTTTTCATTCTTTTAAAAAAAGTTTTTCTTTCACTAGTAAGGAGTGAATCTTGTCCTATAAACAGCAGCCTGAAATGAGAAAAGAGGATTGATTATGTAATAATTTTTTTTTGCCTTCTTCCTTTATAAATTTCTTTATATACATGCAACTTTTATTTAATAATTTAACAACATCATAATTTTTCATTGAAATATGTATCTCCATTAGAATTGGTAATTAAAATTTAAGTTTAGAGTATATATGTGATATATCGCACAAATCTCTATAACGTTATAGTATTAACCACACAAATAACAGTTCTTTCTCAATAACTCTCAAGTTAATGTCTTTCTCATCCATAAAACAGTTCCCACGTTTTAATAGGCGTCAATACATTCTTTCCTAGATAAATTGCAGACACAGTAAAATTTGTTTTGACTTCCGACCCACCCTTTTCACAAGCATTAAAAATACCATCATTTCTAATAAGACCTCCAGATGTGAGGCTCTGTGTGCTTTGGCCAAAACTTTAACTCTGATAGGTCAGTGAAGAAGCATTGGACATTCTTTGCCATATTTGTGGAGGACTTATCCACGAACTATGCTCAAGTCTAGTTGTTAAAACTATCCTATACTCTCCTGATGCGTAGTTGATGCAATAAAAGATTTTAATCTTAGTTTCCTAGACAACTTATTTTACATATATAATTCTTAAAAAGGTATGTTTTAACCTCTTTATTCCCTCCAAAAAATCCTTAGCATATATATTCTTTACACACATATATTTTCCAAAGATTATATATTTAGAACTATGTTTTGCAAGTAATTTGAGAAAAAAAAAGCATTTAACAAGTGGTGAGGGCTACATCAATTTAGTTATGAGCATAAAAACATACATTTTAGATGTGCAATAAACAAACAAATACTGTCAGTTTTTTGAGATATTAATAGTCCATTCCTAAAATACTCGTGTTTTTCATCCAAAATGTAATATAAATTAAATGACGAAAAAACTTTTTGAAAGACCTTCGAGATCTACTCTATCATCTTGGTACATAATTCTTAATTTTTTTTAAATATAATTAATACATTAGCTGCTTTGCTAGTGACATTTCTGGAAAATTCTAGTTTGTCACAAAAAAGCTACAATTGTAATCTGAAGTTATGAATTGCATTCCACAAAAGGTTCACATATATGAAGAGGTTCACATATGAGGCTAACTCCGGGTTGCCGCACTTTAAGGTAAAAAAAAATCAAGGACTATTTAAGGACTTTTCAAGGATATATTTCTCCGTTTTCAAGGACAGTATATTCAAAATGCAACTCCTAAATCTCAAGATAGTTTTTAAATTTTTTTTTAGAAAACGAATAAGGGATTTTTAAGTTTCACATGAACTGAAATATGTGTTATAAAATAACCCTTTGGTTATTAAAAGTCCATCTAAAATCACTTGCTCTGCTTTCTTGGATTATATAAAAACAGTAAATCAAAAATTAACATAGGAACTGATTCACATTGAAAAAGAGTTTTTAATGAAGCCAAAATTAACATTTGCAGCAGCTCCAGAAGATGACATTTGAAGACTTACAGTGGTGGCCAAAAGTGTGGACACTTTTTGAAAGTTTCATATTTTTCAACTTTGTGTGATTACAGAATATATTAATTGCATATCAAATTAAACAATTGTATATCAAATTAAAAGTAATTTAATCTTTATGAGGACCACTGTGTGCAGATCGTTGAAGCGTTTATGAGACTTTTGGTCCCACATAATCTATATCCATGGACACAACATCATCATCATCAAATTAAATTCATGTAGAATTAAAAATAATTACAGTTTTAAAATATCTGTATTACGAATAAGTTATGCAACTAATAGTATGATCTGTCTTAGTTTTGCAAGTCATTGAACCATCATTGCAATTTCAGCATAATAGAATCCATTGATTGTGCTTCTTTGTTCAACTAAAATGAGCATAACTTTACTGGTAATACAGATACTTTAATTCTGTTTTTTTTAATGAAATTCCTCATTAAATTACCTTCAACTTAATATTTAAATGTTTGTATTTAAGCGAAATTTAATAGATGCAAGAGCACAGATAACGGTTGAAACACATGAAACTTTCAAAAAGTGTCCACACTTTTGGCCACCACTGTATGTTTATATTTGACTACACAATTAAAGAAAACTCAACCTAGTTATCTATAAGCAATAAAATTAAGGACTTTTCAATGTTGATAATGTTTTTCAAGAACTGTGGCAACCTTGCTAAGGGTTACAGCACAAATTTAAAATCAAAGCACATTTCAGAAACACTTTAGTTTATAGGTAAAAGAAGTTTATAGATAAAAGAAAAATAGGTGAATCCATACTAATAACATGTCAACGCAGAACACATAATAGTCATTGGATAAATATTTTTTTAACGACAAACAATTTTGTTTTAAAACTCACTAATATGATTAAACTGTTATACAGTCTTTAAAAAATCTTTTTATCTTTCTGATAATTATTGAACAAATCGAACAAAACTTGTTGAGCAAGAAAGACATTGGAAATATTTCCCCCAAAATATAAAAAAAAAAACCCTAAGCAATTCAAATGTTTCAAGTTTTAGCAACTAAAAATGATTTTATGATGAAGTTTATCATAATTTTATGTTTGAAGCTAGTTACAATAAAACTTTTGGCTTCTATCATTTTACAACAATTTTTGGCACAAAATAACTTACCCCATATCCTGCAACTGGCCCTATGCTATGGGCTAGGTAGGGGTCAGCATAATCACGAGCGTAACTGTAGTACAAAGATGGTGTGCTACAAAAAAAACCCCAACAAATTAGTAATTGTCTAACAATAAAAGTCTAGACATAGATTATGCTGAATAAACTGAAAATGCATTCTAGTTATTTCCTTATTTCAATAAGGAAATAACTAGAATGCATTTTCAGTTTATTTTTAAAAGAGACCAAAAAATAACAGAGTTCTAGCATAGATTTTTGAATGGAAAAATTTATGTATATTTTTAATAAGTATTGTTTACAGATTAAGCCTGAAACGTTACTGGACATTTATAAAAATAATTATAAAACCAATTATAAAAATAATCATATTTCAGCATACATATTTGCTCAATTATCAACAACTACTTGATACTAATTCTTAAATTCTAATGCTGCCAATATAATATTTAAAAAAAAATACTAGGAAATTATCATTAATAGTTGTAGAATTAATTTTAAAAAATTAATGGTCTTTTCAAAATACATTTTAATTTGATTGATAATACAAAAAAATAAGAATTGCATAATTTTATTTGGAAACTGCATAGTTTGGTTATTCTAAAAGGAACAATTTCCGATTTTTATTAAAATATTTCAGTATACATATTTTAAGGTTGATATGTCAGGGTATTCATTAAAGTTTAAGATTTTATTTCGAGACATACAGTGGTGGCCAAAAGTGTGGACATTTTTTGAAAGTTTCCTTTTTTTTTCAACTTTGTGTGCTTGTAGAATAGATTATCATTTTCGGCAATTTTTATTACTAAATTCTACATTAAATTACATTCAATTTAATGTATAAACGTTTGTACTTAAGTGAAAATTAATATATTTTACAAGTACAAAAAGCGATGGGAAACTTAAAAAAATGTCCGCATTTTGGCCACCACTGTATAAATTTATCTCTTGGCCTTCCAATAAATTTACAGAAGTTGTCCCAGAGAGCCATCTTAGTTAGGGTACATCTCATTTAGCCATATCCACTTTTTTTCATTAAGCACCTTCACCATAAGGGAAGAGTGTGGAAGCTAAGAGTGCTCACCCTGCCACAGCTGCGTAGGAAGCTACCGGTTGAGCTGCAGCGGCTGCGGCCGCAGCTGCATAGTTGCGGGCGGCGGCTGCTGTGTAGGCTGCACTGGCTGCATAGGTGGCCTGGGAAAGGGGAAATTCAAGGTAAGGGTACTTTAATCAACTACTTATTTTTAACAAATAAAAAATATGCCAAAAAATAATTAGATCAAGTACTTCAATACTTTCTATGAAATATTTTAATCAGAAATTAAAGATTATATGCCAATATATTTGTTATAATAATCTCAATATTAAAACTTCAAAATTATCTAATAATAAAGATCCACTGCGTCAGAAAATAACATAGAAATCATGCACAAGAAACTTCAAAACCTTAAAATCCATTTCATAATTGCACGAAAAAAAAATCCAACTTTTACATTATAATTACAATAACAGATGCATGCAAAAAGTTAGAATTTTTTAAACAGTGAAAAAAAAGTACTTTTTCACTCTTTTCAAAAGATGCCAACAATTTAAATTTCTATATCATAATATTCAGAGACTTATCAATCTGCTTTTATTTAAAGATATTAAGGTGCATGAAATATATTTGAACCAATGATATTTTTTTCACACTATTATAAAAAATCGTGTATGCATCGCTTGTGTAAAGTAAACCTTTTAAAACATGTGTCATTATTTCACCCGTTTTAAAAAATATTTTTCACACTTATTGCATAAATAACTATTTTCTATTTCTTTTTTGTTGAAAACCCTGCTACTTTACAATCTGGTTGTAATTGAGATTAATATTCAGTAGAAACTTTGCATATTAAAATTTTAACTGTTACATTTTGGAAATACAATGGTTTATTACACACACTAATGGACTACAAAGAAAAATATGAAACTATATAAGTTACCAGGGTAGGAAAAAGTTATTTTCTTAAACAAAAAAATTACACAATTTTATTTAAAACAGTTTTTTCTTAAAATTAGTTTAACATACCAGATTTCTTATGTTTACCACACAAACACATTTAAATAATTCAAACAAAACCAACTTAAATTTTGAACTTTTTTGGACACATTTGGAATGTAAAATTTAAAGGCTTAATAGGGAAACTCTACTGATTTATACTAGATTATTTACAAAACAGTTTTGAGAAAATGAGAAAAACTTGTTAATAAAAAGGTAATTTAGGAAGTTGTATTTGACATAGTTTTACTATTGTTACACTTACCGACTTTCAAAATAAGAAAAATTAATCTCTTTCAATGTGCATCGATGTTAATCACACAAAAACACCAAAATTGCAACTAGACTTTTCTTTCTTACAAGCGGCAGAAGTGGACAAAACAGTTTTAAACTTTAAAGGCTTTTTTGAAAAAATTTAAGGTTATTGCAAGCCACATTTGTGTTACACTATAAACAGGGTTCATAACCTTATGAAAGAAAAAAATCAAGGGCTTTCAAATGTAAAATTTAAGGCTAAACCAATGCAACAGGGATTGGGAAAAAAGCACTTATTACCTAAATAACCTTAACCTGCAGTTTAAGTAAGCAAAAATGAACATATTCCCAGATATTTCCAGAATTAAAATGTTCCCTGAGAATTCCCTCATACCTAGGTTTTCCCAGTTGTTAGTAGTTAATTTTAGTGAGCAGGAATGTCGGGTCACCAAGGGTTTGTCTCATCAAACTTCTTTTCTTTGTAAAATTATAAGATTTTTTTTTAGCAGGGCATTTCTTAAGCCAAAAAAAAATATAGCCTCTGTTAAAATTCAAGGATTCTCAAGGCTAATGGGTAAAATTCGCTTTTTCAAGGCCTTGAAAACAAAAATTTCAAAATTCAAGGACTTTCACGGCCGCATACGAACTCTGTATAAAATAAAAAGAATTCCACTTACCGGTAGTTGGTACCTTTCTGCCCCAGCGTAGGCGATGAAAGGATCCGGGCACACTCTAGAAAGAATACTAAAAGTCACAATAAGTATTTGGACTTCACAAAACAAAGGGACAGATTTCAACAGTTCTACATAAACAAGGTAACACATATATTTTTAAATCAGGAAAATTATTATTCTAATGGGATTGGTTCATGGAGGATCTGGCAATAGCTCCGCGGTCTTGTTTTCCTTTTTCGAATTACTTTTGTTTTGGTTAAGTTTCTTGGTAGAAGGTAAGTGTGCTTGATCAGCACACAAACCTGATTATCTCTACCAACCATACAAAACAAAAGTAATTCGAGAGAAAGGAAAACAAGACCTCAGAGCTATTGCCAGATCCTCCCTGAAACAACCCCATTGCAAATTTTAATATAATAAATTGCAGTAAAAATTTAAAACTTAAACTAAGAAAGTTAAAAATATTAAGCTACTAGTAAAAAATTGGAAATAAGGAACTTTTTTTAAATGACTTTTGGATGATAAAACTTTTTTAAGTAAAAAGAGTGACATTTGATGAAATTTAGTATTTTTTGGCAATATTAACATGAAGTAAGTATGGGTAATCCATGTAAGTATAAGAGTTCAGAATTCCATAAAATTATAAATAAAATACCTTCAGTATATTAAATTTGAATAAATATAATTCAAATAGTTCTTAAATCTAGCTAAACTACATGACTAAGGTTTCTTCACAAAAAGATAGGGATCATAATTAAAATCTAGTTCTTAACCAATAAAAGTTCTTTAACAGGTTTGAGAAGTATTCTATTTCTGAATACCTATCAGTATTTGACAATAACTGATTTTTAACTTGTACTTTAATGCTGAATTTCTGTGTCTCTTGTACCGATTGCTAGATTTTTGAAAAAAGGATCATTTAACTTTATCTTGGGGTCGAAAATAAGGAAAATGGTTGATAGCTAAATCAGGAGAATCGGCAGGTTGAATTAAAGGCAAAACAACAGGCAAACTAGAGCTACAGTTGGCAGGTCGGCTTTTATGATTATTTTAAATATTTTTCAGCTACAATTTATTGAAAAATTAAAACTTTAGGAAAAAAATAAGTATGTTTTGCTTAAAATGTCCCTTAAAAAATTATAAAATTCAGAACTCTTAAGAAACTGATAAAGCAACTTATTAACACAGTTTAAAAAACATGAATAAAGAAATAGCGTTGATATTTTTTAAATAAAAGTATTAAATATAAAGAACAAGTTATGAGAAACATTTTTTCATAATCTATTTTTATTTTGTTTCACAGGACTAAGAAACTCGGCACATAATCGAAGAGTTTAGTGGAAGAACGTGCTAAACGAAAAAAGATGTAAACGAGGAAATTAGCTTTGAAGGTTTTCGTTGGTGCTTAGATACGTTAAAAATGGCACTTACAAAAGGTCAAATTATAGTTAACTTAAAGTTAATGAAAAGGAGCAACCTTGTTATCTTAAAAGAAAGGAATAATATAATCACTGACACAAAAATGTCAAATTTTCTTGAAAATAAATGTCACTAAGCATGCTGTTGGGATTTTCAAGCAATTTGTGCCGTGATGTTTAAGTTGTGACGTCACGATGACAGATATCGTTTACTTTCTTTCTCCGAATTATCCAAGTAAGACTGTTATCATTTATGTCTACAAAATTTTTTTAGAAGCTTTATTAAAGAATTCTAAATTTTTTAAGCCTGAAAACTGTTTATTCTTTTCTTGAACCATGCTCTGCTTTTTTAGGAGCTTTCAGAGGCTATTACCTCTTTTTCCACTAAGCTCTTCCATTAATCTAACATATTTGTGACAACGGTTGTAGAGGGTGAGGCAAATAAAAGTGGCCTTAATGTGGAGATAATAATACGACAGAAATGCTGCCAAGTCTAAAACCAATACAAAAGCAGGTTTGCTAACTGAAGCTACCGATTGCTTCAATATTAAGCCCAAACAAATGTTTGGCGAATTATTGTCCGGCAACTATGCTATGGTTCGAGAAGCTAGTTGAAATAAAATCTAAACAAGGTTTGTAGAGCTGATCAAAAATAAGTTCCCACTAGTGAGTATTTTGGTCGTTACTTATCCTAGAAAATCGGACTTTTGTTTTTTTAATACAAAACATTCCGAATTGACTGCAAGACACACAATTTGCATTATGGGACGTCTTCATACAATACGAGCCAAGATCTGACTAGTCTATGAGTAGCTCTAATGTGACGCTAATCCGATCCAACCAATGCAAAAACAGGTTTCAGGACGGCTTTAAGAGTTTTTCTCGCCAAGCATTTCAATGCATTCCCATCTCTAGACCGGGGTAGCTTTTATTTTTTCCTCACCCTGTAGTTTTACAAAGATAAGAGTAAAAATGCCAACTTACGGTGCATATCCTGCGTGCAGGGCGGTGGCAGCTGCGGCGGCCGTGAGGGGGGAGGCGTGGCGCGCAAAGGCCGTGGCCAGGGCCCCCCGCGCCCGGCCCCTCTGGATGGCCACGCCACGCAGGGCGGCCACTGCAAGAAGAGGAAGAATTGAATTAGTACTTCAAATAAAACAAGCAAAAGTAGATTTCTTGTTACTCTAACTCAGGGGTTCTCAACCTTTTTGCACCTGCGTACCACCTGACTTTTTGACAGGGTTGGTATGATTTTACCCAACCCGAAAAAACCTGGGGTGGGTTTTTTTTAAAAAAAAAAACCACTTGAAAAGACCCTTGAAAAAACCCAAGTGGCAATTGAACTTAAATCCTCTTTTTGAAATTTTTTTTAAAAAGTTCAAATTTTTTATGCAAACAAAAAATATATTTCACATTATTTTTAATTATTACTTTAGTATTATTCTTAATATGTTTTGTTCTTTAAATTTTTAAAATATGTTTAAAAATTTAAATGTATACTAATTATATAACAAATAAATACAATTAATACTTTTTTTATTCAAATTGAAATTTCTACAGTTACTATATTCTGGCGGTTACATAATTTTACACATACACAAGCAATATTTGGTTCTTTTCTAGCTAATCATTTATAAATTTAAATTGCAACATTCTTCATCATCTCTTTATGCAATTATCAGTTTTTTTTAATTATTCTCTTTTAAAATTGCAACATTCCTGATTATAATCAACGGAAAGCAGTTTCTTTATTCTGTAAAAACGTCTACCAATCTTTTTTGTGTGCTCACGTGTAATATGTTTGTGTGCTCACTGCACATGCATACAGAGTCGATTTATAGCATCATGTTGCACATCACTCACATCATCATTTTAAAACTCTTTGCCACTGAATTCCCATCCCCAGAAACGTTAGAGATTGGATTTAACATAATTTTGTGATTGCAACTGATGTATATGTATCAAAGTTGTTTGTTTTAAAGTTTTAGATGCAATCTATTTACACAACATATTTTTTAATTAATCAAATTTATACAATATATAATAGGTAGGTATATGAAACCTAATAGTAAATCATTGAAGATGCCAAACATATACAGTAAACTCCCGATTATACGCGGAATTGGGTGGCTCGGCTTCCGCGGATAAGCGAATTCGCGGATAATCCGCAAAAAATGAAGAAAATGCCTATTAACAAAAATTTCTTCTGGGTTTTATTTAAGTAACTTACAGTTATCGTATATATAGCATATACAAATTTACTTACTTCAAAATGTCTATTACTGTCATTTCTCCTATGCCAATGCAAAACTGCAAGCACATTTGATTTTTAGAGGATCCGTTTTCCATCTTTTTAATCGTTGTAGTTCGTCTTGAATTGTGAAGACAACTTTTTTTAGTTTCTCACGCATTTCGCTAGTATCAAAATCACATAAAATAATTAAAATAGCGGGCAGTTCATTTTACAAGTGACGCTTTTTGACAAAAACTTGTTCGCGATGTGCACCTGGCTGAACACAATGTTTAACATGGTCATTCTTATTTTAATGCATTTGTTGTTCTTTTTAAATGTATTCATCGTTCTTTGAATGTGTTCGTCGTTCTAGAAAGGAATTCGTTGTTCTTAGAATACATTCTTCCAAAAAGTTTTGAAACAAATAAAGTTCTTTTACCGCGTTGTTTTTTAAATTTTATATTTAAACTGAAAAATGGGAGGGAGGGTAGTGGCCCGCGGATACTCCGCAAAGCGGATAATCCACCCGCGGATAATCGGGAGTTTACTGAGTTTTATAATATAGCACACACACACTTAAATATTGAATACAGACATATAAGAGTGTGTGCAAGTCAAACAAATTACGTTTTTTTAAAACAAACACTGCTTTTAGAACTCTTTCTGCATTTAAAAAACTTTAAAATTATCTTATTTTTTCCGTAATTAGTATATACCATGAACAATCCTTTATAAATTACCATTAGGAATTGCAGGAACTTTCTTTGTTTGTACTCTAGCTGTAGCATTGTTCACCTACAAGAGTTTAGTTCACATATTAGTAACATGTTATTTCCCACACCAGTTAATACAGCAAATGCTTTGGTATATTGATGAATCAATAATATTTTGAAAATGAAAAATATAGCAGTAACCACTTTACAACTTTGAAGGTGTATGCTATTTATAATAATAATTTTATAGCTCTTTGTTTCAATTATGTCAGACATGTTTTTTGCATTCCAAAGCTCTGAAACGATCATTTGGTATAAAAAGGAAACAACCAAATTCAAAAGCAAATGTTTAAAAATTGTTAGATATTGACTCATTAATTAAACACAAAACTTTTTTTTTGAATATCAAGGTCATGAATTTTTTTAAAACAAAAACGCTAGCAAAATTTTGAATTGATAAAAAAACCCTAAGTTTGGATTTTAAAAAGAAAAAAAAGCAATCAATATTAACATTTGCTGTATTAAAGATTAAAAAGCGTACTTGTAGTGGGAAAATAATTAAGCATAGTTTTTAAATCTTAATTTTTATTAAGACATTTACATATCTGTATAAAAAATATATAAGCAAAATTGACTTCCCACTATTAGTATTTTAAAACAAAATAGTTAATAGGCAGAACATAAATAAAAGTTAAACTCAGTTTAATACGCAAGGATCGCCGAATGATATTTATATTAAATTATTTTTATTTATATAAATGCAAAGCAATTAATGAAACTAAATAACAGCTAAAAAAAGTTGAACTGAAATATTTAAAAAAAAATCATTTTGGCTTTAAAATATCTCCCAAAATACCCAAACCACTTTACATAACTTTTAAATTCATAAGAAGTTCAGTTTAAAGTAACAGTAATTGCATTATATGTTTCTTAACATTTGACAAGCTATTAAACGAGAAAATTGTTTGAACTTTGATGAAAATAATTAGTTTAAAAAGAAACTTGTATTAATTTCATAAATTTAACTATCAATTCTAGAAATTTCTATTTTAATCATTTGGTAGTTGGAAGTCCCTCATCTTTAAAAAAAAAAAATCACCCCCAAACATTGAGACAAGGGCCGTTTTCTTACCTGTCCCCTACATTTCCCCCAAACTACAGAACTCAATTATTTGAAACAACAGTCACTCTACGACATTCTATAAAAACGAAAAGATCAAAAAAAGAATATAAAAAACCATTAACGTTTCATTCTGCCTAAAAACTGCTCACACACAAATTAGCTTAACAAAAAAATAAATGATAATTTCAAACAAAATAGCAGCGAAAGAAATGTCAATCCAGAGTTCCCAAAAGTGCAAGGCACCCCCAAAAAAGGATTAAAAAAAAAACACAAACCATTTACTTCGTATATTGACAAAACAATCATTTTCTACTAAAAGCAAACATCTACTAATAAGTGTAATAACAAGTAACTAAACGATCATACAGAGCCAAAGCATAAAATAGCCTGGTGCAAACGGAACACAACTGCTGCTATTAATTGAAAAAAATTAGAATGAGAAACATTAATTACAATAAACATTCTGAGTTTTAATTAAGTAATTTTTGCATGAGAAGGGTGATTAGAAAGATTACCATGGCAATAAACTAAAATATCATGCACCGATGATAATAAGGAACTATCGTATACAACTGCATCATGTTATTTACAAAATTACTGTGTGGAAAAAGTGGGAAACAGGCATAAGAAATAGATACCAATATATCTTAAAGCTTAATTTTGAAAAATGACCAAAATTTTTGAGCATAAAACTATAGTTTAACAATCGTTGCTTCATTTAAATTAACATGATCCAATTGCACGCTTTTCCCGATCACAATGCATGCTTTGAAAACATCCCACCCTTTCATGTGGTTGTAAAAGAAACTGCGAGTACTGCTGTTCTCCTTTTCTCCCCACCCCATAGATATCATAGTTAAAGTATTAGATTGGCAGATCACGTGACATCCAATGCTAACAACGGGACATGCATGGAGAACACAACGCGAGGGCAATGGGGCCAGTGAAAAGTCACTAAAAATATTGCAAAATGCAGCTAGTATTTTTAAGGTATTTTTTTGTTGAAAGTTTAGAATTTGATGGTATTTTTCTCCTTAATGGGGTGGCAACACTGGTCCCATTGTCCTCACATTCTGGTCGCCATGTATATCCCGTCGTTAATATTGGAGGTCACATGATCTGCTAATCTTTTAACTATGATATCTATGTTTTTTCCCACACTCTACTTAGGTTTGGGCTAGATAGAAGCTATTACGATAAACAGCAGAGCCTCAAACAAGGTAGGTTTAAAACAGCGAAGCTCACACTCTTCCCTAGAAAACATCATGAGGGGAGATGAGTGGAAGAAAGCAATTTTGCAGCTTGCATTGTAATTAGGAGTTTATTTCATATTTATTTAATACTTAACAAAATAAACCAGTTTTACGAGCTAATAATGTGGTTTTTGTTTTGGTCGAATTAACCTAGCTGTTGGAGATTGCTACTAGAGAATGGCCTTGAAATTTAGAAACATGGTCAAGTGATGAGGGCGATACCTGAGCTGGCACCCGATGCAGTCCACAAAAGGGGCAAACCCCATGCAGGGCGATAAAAAAGATAATGGTAAGAAACTTTGTGAAGTTTGTTCTTAGGAGAGGTAAACCATATCCTAACAAAGATTTGAATACTAAATAATAAAAAAAATTGAAAACTTGGTTGGCAATAAAAATAACTGCTAAGCATAATACTAATAATTTATGTAACTATTTGATTAAGGTTTTCTAATTTTAAAACAATTTTCATGAATTAATATCATTGCAGCATCACATTTAGTCCAGACAAAATGCAGCTGAAAAAATTTATGCCAAACACTAGAATTGAACCTCAAGTTAATTTTAGAACAAAACAAATATATTTTTCTGCAATCAAAACTTTATAACTAATTCAAATATTTAACGAAATTAGGATTTAAAAACAGTTAAAATTTAACAAGTTTAATTTGGGGACAGGGCTATATTTTCAAGTGATTTGTTAATATTTAATTATTTTATGTTACTTATAACTTTAAAGTAACTACAAACTTTGAAACTAGTTCAAATGACTCAGGGTTAGACACAAGGAAAACCAACATAAACATTTCTAAATTCATGGCAATATTGAACACAAAAAAATAGTTTAAATATTTACTAAAGGTGGTCATTATTGTTATTAATAGAAGATTTTTTGCAAGTAACATTTTAATGAAGATTTAAACTAAGAATTGGATATTTTAAAGGAGATGAACAATAAAATTAGTAATTGTAACAGGATTAATAATAAATTCTGTTGTTTTCAAAGTTCGTTTAAAAGGTTAGCACATTAGTACTCGGGTATAACATTTTCATTATTTATTCACTAAAACTATTTATAAAATCTAAATTTATATTGAAAAATTAAGCTCTTTGTGTTGAACCCTAGGGATACAGAATTAGTTTCATAGCAAGCTATAGAATATATGTGTGGTTTTGGATTTTGTATTCCTTTCTTTGCATCTACACAAAACATGCAAAAAAAAAAGATAAACCTTATTTATGAATTGTTTACCATATTGTTCCACTCATCCATCATTCAGTATTTTATTCAGCCAAATAAAACAATCACTAATGTAAAATGGGAAGACGATATCTGTTATTAAACAAAAAATGGTTTTTAGAACTTTTTCTGATTAACAAGTTACAAAACAGAGATGTAATTGTGGCAAATAAATTAATTCGGAACAAAACTAGATTATTTGAAAGGACCAAAAGCCAAAGTTGAATTAGTTGAACAAGACACAGAAGATTTGAAGAGTCATTTCCAATAAGGCAAAATATTCACAGACAGTTTGAGCAGTCTTAACTTATGGCATTAAAACCATTTTTAAGATGAATTTTGATAAGTTATTAATTTATTGGTTATTAATTTCACACACTAAAAATTTGTTTAGCAAATTATTCACACAAATAAATTTGAAAAGTTGCGAAGTATTTTTAATCAAAGAAATTCCTAGTTTAGTATTTTATCCTATTCTCATATTGGTACATTGAATAACAAATAAATGTCTGATTGAACTTTATATTGTGCAATTGTTAAAAAAAAGATAGCAGGGCTTGTTTACAGTATAGCAATGTAACTTGATTAGATTTTGAAGATTACAAAAAAATTTTCGACCAAAGTTACAGATGAGATCAAAATGTCTGTGAAAAAATATTTTCAACCTTTGAAAAGGAAATTATCTTATAATAATTAATGCAGTAGCAACCTAACCATCACCCTTTTCATGCAAAATTATTAAACTGTAAATCGGCCGGCCAGGTTAGAAGGAAAATCCACTGCCTGGAAATTGAGTCTCACAAAAGGCCCCGGAAAAAATAAGAGATCCTCCCAAAGTAAAAGTGATTTAAGGTGGGAATGACCACAGTCTCACCTCTGTGTAATCCAATGAAATTAATGATTTCGAAGTCATATTTCTCTGGCTTTATTGAGTATTTTTACAGTTATCTTACGTGATAAATATAGCTGACCTACAGGGCTCTATAATCCCATATTCTGAATAGTGTCTGAATTTTTATCAGTAATTTGTCAACAAAATACTCGAACCAATTCAGAATGTGGGATTTTAGAGCCCTGTACGTCAGCTACATCTATCACATAATTTTGTTTTTGTAAAACTATTCAATATAGTCGGAGAAAGGTGGCTTGGAAAATCATATTTTCCCTCATTGGATAGACAAAAAGGCATTCGGAGAACCCTTTAAGAAGACTCAACCTCCGGCTTTGCATTTTCCCTAACAAGCCTGGCATGTAGTAAAGAGAAGAGAGGATGGACATTTCTTTTGCTCAGGACACCAGATATATAAATAAACAAAAGTGAGTGCTAGATTGACAAAGGTTCCATGCACCTCTATTTTCCTGCCCTCTACCACCGTGCCGTTCAATTGCTCTCTTGAGCGATCAGCATCCGCACTATTTGCGAAAGTAACAAACCCGAACCCCTGCATGCAAATAGACAAAAAAACAAGAATCATGCATTAAGATCCGTGCACCCTGCAAAGACACAGTAAGTACAGAGAAAAAATGGCCGCTCGTGCCAAGGCCACACCCACAACGCACCTACTTCAGAGTTTGTTTACAGCTCATCTGAAAGCCAAGTAACTTAACATTTTTGCAGAATTACTATTATTACTAAAGCTAGCCAATTTAGTTTCTAATTAACAAACAAGTTTTATAGCTTTATATGATTTAATCACTTATTAAAAATAGTAGATAATTTAGTTTCTATCGAAACAAAGCTAAAGGATAAAAGTTGAGATTACTGAAATCAGGTGTGCAAACTGATTGTATAAGGTTTGATTTACTAACGCTAAATTTTGACTTTAATTAACTTGGGTATTTCATGTTTGAATTGAAGATCCATGATTATACATTAAAACTGTATTCCTGTCTGGCAAAGAAAAAGTAGTAGGTAGCAGAAAATACTACTTAGTTAAAGTTAGCTAATTATCAAAGACTGATTACAGGGTAATTCTCGAAGAAATTGCTACATGCAACCCAATCAATGAAGAATTCTATTTTTTCGATTCGAATGCTAATTTCTAATCATTATAAATATAATATTTTTCCCCCCAAGCTAACAGCTAAAACATATTATATTATGATTAAAAATAAGTCATGTTAGTTTTATGTCTCTGAAATGTTGATTGAAACTAACAAAAAATAATACCCTTGCAATATTCATCGTGTTCGTAACTGCCAAAACATTTTCTAATACAATTGTCAATTTTGTTAACGCTTTGCTTTCCAAAATGTTAAACTAGCATAAAAAAAAATTACCATAATATTGATCGTGTCGAACGGATATCCGATTTACGGGGGTCAAAGTGGATGCGCGTGGGAATGGCCTTGGGAAAAGCGATTGAGGGCAAAGGCATCAGCTGAACTCAGACAGTCCGTTAAAAAACCAGTGGTGATCACGAAAGCCCTCATGCTCTGCTAGGGCACAGTACTCCAAGTGGCAGGAAATAATTAAATGGGAAAATAAATTCACTAATGAACAGTACTAGCAAGCTCCCCCAAGCTTGGAGGGACATGAGAGAGTATACATACACTTATTTAAATTTATTAGTTAGTAATAGAAAGAATAAATAAAAGTGTTTAAGAACATAAAATATAAATGAATGTCTATCCTAAAAAACTAAATGACCTAGTAAAAAAGTAAAATTCAAATGGTTTTATTATATTATATTGCATTTCCTTAATAAAAAGTTATAATAAATTATTTAATAGATAAAATATGACATTTCCAAAGACTAAAAGGAAGTAAGCAAAAACAAAGTACCTTTGAAGATATGCATAAAAAATTATCAAATTGAAAATTGTAACGCAGTCAGAATGTAATTTAATAATGAAAATAAAATATAATTAATGTAAAAGCAAGTTTTAAGTAACACTGTAAGATCAAGTAGTACAATTATGAAACGATATTTCAGATAAAAAATTGACTAAAGCCTTGTTTTAAAGCGATTCGGTATTGATATGCTAACCAATTTCTTTGATTGTATTTCAATATATTTTGAGATTCACATAGAAATTTTCTAAACTATAAAAAAAGTATATTTTACTGGTCTAATTAAGGATGGGAAAAACGGCTTAGTATTAAGGAAATACAAAAATCATAAACTACTGTGTAAGGAAGCACCGAGAGTGTCTCGATTAGGGAACAAAGAAGCTGCAGAAACATAAGAGGACAACAGTTAATAATGTACGCAAGAAGATCCTGCCCCTTTCCCCACAGCTTCATGCACACATGCCAGAAGAAGCCAAGTGGGTAGAGAGTTCTGTCAGAAAACTAACACTCGTATGATAAGCAAGTATGAAATATTATAGGTACAAACCAAAGAGATCTTAATTAAAGTATTAGAGAGGAGGATCACGTGACCTCCAATACTAACGATGGGACGAGCATGGAGGCCGCCATCATAGAGATGGGGACCAAAATTGGTATGGTATGGGGAAAGTGTTGCCAACACTTTAAGTAGGAAAGTGCTCAGAAAAAAATAAAATGTAATTCTAAAATATAAAAAAAATACCATAAAAATACTAGCTTTGGAATATTTTTAGTGACTTCAAAAAAAAAAAAAATTGAAACACTTTTCTAATATTTTTATAATATTTATTTTGTAAATTTAAAATTAAATTGGTTTTTTTTTTTTGTAGCATTCTTTTTCTTTATGTGATGACAACACCAACAACTTGCCGCCACCGATGACACATTAAGAAGAAGAATACTCGGAAAAATAAAATATAATTAAAAAATTACAACAACAAAAAATACATTATAAAATGTTCCAAAATGCAGCTAGTATTTTATGGTATTTTTTTTATATTTTAGAATATAATTTTATTTTTTTCTGACTGCTTTTCTACTTAAAGTGTTGGCAACACTTTCCCCATACCATACCAATTATGGTCCCCATCTCTATGATGGCGGCCTCCATGCTCGTCCCGTCTTTAGCAGTGGAGGTCACGTGATCATCCACTCTAATACTTTAATTAAGATCTCTTTGGCACAAACACTTCAATGGAATGTAACTCGACATGAATGTATGGCACAGTGTACACATGCATGAACTATATCTCATACAATGGATTTCATGAACAGTTGATACACATAAATGCAATTGATGAAAGTGTGCTGCTACAAGAGTGGTATGCAAGTTCAAATAAGATATGAAGTAAATTTAGTTGTTCAATTGCAATCATGCAATAGTTAAGTAAAAAAATGCTACTGTTTCTTAGATAAGCTCATTCGACCCCAACTTCATCATTTAAATGAAATTTATCAGTATTTAACTCCCTAAAAATATCCTAACGTTACAATTGCTTCAGTAACAAATTATAAATTGCATGAGAAAAAGGCAGCATTTTAATATGTACAAAGAGTACATTTCTGTTAAGCACAAACACAATACAGTAGACACCCTCTTAACTGTACTCTGTTTAATCGGATCTCCGCTTTTAACAGGCAATATTTTTTTATCCTTAAGGCTAAAAAGTACAAAAATTAGTTCAAAATATGAGGCCTTTTTTGCAAGTAACAGAACTTTTAATCAGAAAAGGACTACTGTTTTTTTAATGATATGCAACATAATGGTTTGATAAATTGTGAGTGAATATAATGCACACATAAAATGACATCTTATTTCGATTGCCAATGTCGAACCACAATTGATTTCTTTTGGTTTAACCAAATTTTTGCTTAACCAGTTTACAGTCATTTCGGGCCAGTTAAGAGGATGTCTACTGTGTTTGATAGAGAAATAATACATTAATTGGTTCTTAGATTATTAAAAAGTAATATTTAAATGTTTTTTTTTAAATGAAAAACACAAAAAAGCTTTAAAAGACTTAAAACTACATGTTAGAAACTATAAAGAAGTATTAAATATATACTGCAATACTTTCTAAACCAAGAGAGATTTTCAATGTTAATGTTTTAAGGAAACACTCAAAATTAAGGAAATAGTAGACCCTTTCAAAAGAAATGACTAGTACTACACCAAAAATGTCTAACTATAAAGATTACAAGAGCAATTAATAGAGTTCGTTTCGAAAGGCAAAAGTTAGAATCAACAAAGTGACACAACAAAAGATTTACGAACAAATGCTTTTTCCGTTTCTTGGCAGGAATATTAATTGTCATTATATTGGCAAAATGACATAATAAATAAGACATTTTGATGCACAATACAATAATGCACAATAAATGAGTGAATCAAAATCAGAAATTACTTTTCTAATACTAACGTTGCAAGACGGGGGAAAAATGACACCAATAGGTAAAGAGTTAAGTGCACAAAATAACTTTTATAAAGGGAAAGAAAATAAAGAGTTTTACTATCGCTTCGGCACAACACATTCAAGACCTGAAAATGATACTCAAGACATTTGCACTATGTACCATAAAATAAGGTAATTATAAAATTGAATCATTTCAAGCATAACACATAGTACATACACAGTGTGTCTAAGAAGTTTTAAGACTATCTTGTTAATTCGTTAGTAGAAAGCTCATTTTTTATGTGACAAATAACTGAAAATATAATTTGAACTATTGTTTTAAATGCATGTACGTACTGTGCTATCAGCGTAAATGTAGCAGCACTCATAATTTGGAGCAACAGTACATTGACACACAAGAATCTTAGTGGTGGTAAGGTTATGTTCAGTTATCATCGTACTAGAGCTGCAAGAGGGCTATTGGCAATGGGCATTGTAATTTAGAACCACAGTCCAGAGACACCCGAGTAGGCACCCAATGCAACTTTTTAAGGCAAAACATTCTACACAGTGTTAGGACTCTTTAGCATATTTAATTTTCACCCCCTCTGTGCAGGGTATTACTCAGACTTTTAGACAGCACAGATCGTTTATAAGCCTGCAGTTATATTGGAAATGCCTGAACCTGGGACCACATATGGGAATTACTGACTGGGCTTCTCTTAGGGTGTAAATATGCTTTTCTACAAAATACTGCCATGGCTAATAGTGATAATGCAACCTGCTTCAACACATTGGTGAAACAATTGGTTCATTAAAAGGAATCCAATTAAAAAAATATTTAATTTTTAAAACAGAACTATAGATGTTTAAATGCAATCCATGTTTATATTCAATCTCATATAAGTTTTAGTCTTAAAAACTCTTAGAAGCGCTGTGTAATTTGGAGTGTACAAGAGTGATATTTTTCAAGCCAGGCATTTTTATTTTCCTAAAATAAATCACTGCAAGAGAGAGAAAAAATAATTGTGATCACATAAATAAGCGTATAAATGCAAGTTTTTCACTTATCGAAAGCAAAAACAAAAAAGAATCCTACAAACACAGATAAAACCATAGTTACCTGCTTCTTGTGCAGCTGTGTTCGGCCTACAAACATTAATCAATCCCATGCTCATTAACAACGCATGTAAAAACAATATTAAGTGGATTTTTCTATCTTTTAAACGATAAAAAAGGCATGTCAGAGAATGCAAGAAATAAGGCGAGGTTAAGTTGATTTGATAGCAGACACAACATTCATTGGCAATAATGGAAACGAACCAGCCGAAGCTTTCATCAACAAAAATAAAAAAAAAGTATGTAATAAAAGGGTTGATAAGGTTTTATAGAAATTCATATAGATTACTTAAATTATTGCCTTTGTCAATGTTAAAATTTGCTGGAATTTCGATACATGACAATGCTTTTGGCTCTAAAAATTATGTTATATTTTATGAACAGATCACTTGCAGGCTCCAATAGGAGAAATGTTTTTACAAACAAAATTGAATTATATAGCCTTCAAGAATATTATGAATAACAGCTAATATCTACTTTTTCTACGAAGCATGTAGCTTGATCTTTATGTTCTATACTCAAAGTGTGTTTTAGGATTTATTTTTTTTATTTAATCATCTAAAAATGTATTTTTTCGTTGTTTATTAAACAGTGATTCATTGAAAATAAGCACTTAAAAATGTACTTCAAAACTTATGTGTTTGTAGAATTGCATGTGCTTTTAGCAATTTGCACTTGTAGAAAACTATGTGTAGAAATATCTATCTGTATTGGTTTTCAGAGGAATATTTTTTCAATAAAAACCTTTTGCAGTCTGCAAGCGATTGTGCCTTTTGCAGTCTGCAAGCGATATTGTGCCTTTTTCATACAAATTACAGTAAGATCTACTCATGGACTATGTAATAAAGCATTTGTTCGCATGCTTTTCTAAAAGAAAATGCTACAAACATTAACAAGCACACTGTAAAGGTCCAATAGATTAGAATGTGAAGACAAAGACATTAACTCTTAAAATTAAGTTAAAATTAGTTTAGATTTAAGCAGAAAATTAAGTGCAATAAGTTAAGAGAATAAGGCTGTAATAGAGTAGTACAAGAATAAAAAAAAATTACAAAACATTTTTTTATATCTTAAATATTGCTTAAATAAAAGCATAAATAAAAATAATTTAAGAGGACATGAATTTCCACTTAGTTTTTGTTTTTACAAAACTGCCCTAACGTTAACATATGGAGAAATCTGATCGTTTTTCATGACTTAATTTTATCTTAACTTGTCGGTATGCTAAGGAATTGATAATCCCCATGAAGGCTTTTGAAAATTGTTATTAAGCTAATAAAAATCGATATTCTTCAGAAGCTAGCAAGGACAATGCTTTACAGAAGTTTAAAATATTTTTCACAAATAACATCAAACAGTTGCTACTAAGTTTGGAAACAATAGCAGGGTTTATACTCTTTATCTATAATAGTGAAATTCAGGAGTTTTTCAGGAGAGCAACAACGTAAATTCAAGAGGTAACGAGGTATAAAATTGAACATGTTTGCTTATAATCATATTAATCTAGTGACTTAACTGCACTTCAAATGATGAAACAGAAGAAAAACCTTTAAAAAGTAGTGCAGTCCATTCTGGGACATTAACTGTTATCACGATGTTAGAACTATTTTCCCACTGCGCATGTGTAGTATACTAATTCTGAGTAAAGTATGGGAGAAAAACAGCAGAGAAGTGTTGTGAGAAAATCGATCGGGGGGGAATATAAGGAGTTCAGATACAAATTTCAGGAGTTATATAGGTCCTTAGAAAAAAATATGAAATTCAGGAGTTTTTCAGGAATTTCAGGAGGCGCACAAACCCTGAATAGGTAAAAATTGTGGATGCTAGTCATAAAAAGCTATTCAATTTCTCTCAGCCAACGTTAGGGGAGAGAGGTCAACGTTGGGGGAGTTTAATTTTCAGAAATTCAGGTCCCCTTGACGCATCATTACATAAATATGTCATGAAATCACACTATAATATAGAATTGTCTGAGGTACACAAAGATATGTACTTGCAAGTTGTATTTCCATATTTTGCTGGTTTGCTGATGCCCTTGACACATCTAACTTAAGTTAGAGAAGAGACCCTACATACCTTCGATCCACGCTCATTAAAAATTATTTCAACATCTAAAATGGGGCCAAATTGCTGGAAGGAAAAAAATTCATATTAAGATATTGTAAAACAATGAATTAAAGTCACATGATACTTAAAGGAATACAAATCTATTCTATAACCAATTAGAAAATATGAATAAGGAGAATGCACATAAAACTTTATAAGACACCTAACTATTTAATTTTCCTCTTCTTCACTCTCATTCCTCTTTCCATTTTTCAAAATGCCTTTCAAGGTATGTAAGTCGTCAAATTTATACATTTCTCTTAAACTAAAAATGTATAACGCAATTATTAAATCTACACTACTTTATGGCAGTGAAACTTGGAAAATTGCAAAACAACAGGAAAATAAACTCAATGCATTTTATACTAAATGTTTAAGAAAGATCCTAAAATATTATTGTCCAGAAAAAATTTCAAACCATAATCTATATATTAAAACAGCTGAAAAGCCCATTGATCGATTGAAACAAGTTTGTTTGCCTCAGATGAAGATGATTCTCAAAATCTAGCAAATTAAAAAAAACCCAGAGAACAGGACATGAAAATGAACTAACGGAGGATTCCATAATCAAAACTTTATGCAGTGGGGAAAATAGTTTTTAAGGAACGTTATTAAGATTATATGAACATTTAATAATGCATCATATTACCATTGATATATTTTTATTCAAATGTAAATGTCAACTTCTGTTCGCCTTGAATGCAACTATGTTGCTTGGAAGGAGAGTGACGGTGTAACTTCTACAGTCATGTTATAATCTTAGTTAGTACAATTTTATGCAGCATGTGAATGACAACAGTAGATAACAAGATCTTTAGTATAATGTTTGATAAAAAGATTGACCGTTAAAAAATAATATTGTGCCATAAAATGTGTTAGTCAAAGTAATTTAAAAATCAAAAATGCTTTAAAAATTAATATATAATTTTAATATTAAAGATGTAGTGTCCTCTACAAATCAACTGCTACACAAAGACTGATTTGTGTAGCAGATTTTGATGCACAATTATCCCAATTTAATCAAACCATAATATAATAAAAACTATCGAAACTTAATATAATAAATCAAACATCTTAATTAATAAAAAGTAAATGTCACAAGGCAGTGAAGAAGAGACCGCTTTTTAGAAGCACATCGAAAAAAATCTGTGATGGCAAATGCAACATTAAAATAAAATAATGTTCGAAATATCGCCAATGCCAGGTGTTATGGCAACCGTATCAGAGGAAAACATAGAAGGATTTGGCTAAAATATAACTCAGCAGTTTTGTAGAAAGTCTGCTCTAAGGTAAACTGCAATAACTTCCATAATGACTTGGACCATTGTTGCAAACACTCAATCACTCAAACAATTACAAAACACACTGGAATTTTTTTTATTTCCGAGCAAAAAAGATACAACTCATTGTTGCGATTACTTCAGTTTACCTGCCCACTGCAGTGCTACATGCACCATTTAGCACCGACTTGGCAATGTTTTAAACACCTTGAAATTTTTTTGGTAAAAATCAAGGGGTATTTAAAGGTCCTCGAAGTTGGAGATAAAAAACAAGGACTTGTTAAAGACTTTCAAGAAACCCTGCTAATAAAAAGGACCTCACCCCGAATAGCTGCCTCAAGTCCGGGTCCCTGTACCGGAAGGGGATGTTACTGACGTGCAGCCGCTTGCTGTTGGCGTTTTTGGCGGCTTCTGCAGCTGCGGTGGAGGAGAGGGTGGTGGCGACGCTGGAGGTGGGACTGGTGGTGGTGGTTTGGCAACTGGGGGCGCCACCGTTCACTTCGGCATCCAGGTCGGTCTGCTGTGTTCAGGGAAGGGAGAGAAATTTATAATGACACAATTACAATTTAGGATACATGTATTATCTAACAATAATCATGTAATTAATGACATAATTGAACAGCTTAGTGGAAGAATGTGCTAGGTGATTTTTAAAAAAAATTTAGATTTTGAGGTCAATGAACATGTTTATCCTTCCTTTAAAGATACCAAAGTTTCCCTTTTTCATAAATTTAAGGGGGAATGGGTGAGCTGGACTTTGGGTCACCAAAGCAAATGCATTAGTGTTAATCCAATGGAGAAAAAAATATTTTCGCTGCCACATTTCTATAGATGTATTGAATATTTCTATAAACAGATTTTTTTTATGTGATTAATGTAGCTGATTTGCAGGTCCCGACAATTCCCCTTTTTGAAATAGGTTCGAATATTTAAAAAAAAAAATTTACAAAAAGTAATTTGAAAAGTAAGATAATAGAGATCTGTAAAATATCTACATAAAAAATGCTTTTAAAAATATTCAATACAGCCGGAGAAATGTGGCAGAGAAAATAGTTTTGTTCCCATCGGATTAAAATTGAGACTCTTGAGTTTGGAGACCCGCTGTCCTGCACGCCCATTTCCTCTTAAGTATATTTTTACTGTTTGCAAGTACCATTTTTAACATATCTAAATTGCTAATTAAAATCTTTAAAACTCATCTCTCTTTTGTTGTACATTCTTTCACTAAACTCAATTTTAGTAGTTACTCAAATTTTATAGTTAATTTTTATCACAGCTACAACTCTCTCCAAAAGGAGAAAAACAAAAGTTTATATATAATGCTTTTAATAAATTATATAGTAGAAAATTTTAAATAACATTTTTCCTAATTCTACCTCAAATAACGATAAAATATTTTAGAATGTTTTATTCTGAAATTGTAGTACTTGATTGGTCCTTGTGATGTAAACATGTGACCCCCACCAATATATTATTCAATTTTAACAAAATATTTTATCTAATTGCGTACAAAAAAAATTGTATAAAATAATAATCTGTCTAATTGTCAAACTGTGTAATTGTATAAAATAATAACAAATTCTTCAACATAATTCATTGGAAAACAAAAACCAAAAGCTGCCAATTATTATGAACATGCACATATGTTAATAAAAATACAAAAAAAAAAATTATTATGCATGTTAAACATTCAAAACACATACATTTCAACAAGACATCATTAGTAAGTCACAGTAAATTACAAACCATTTTACCAACTACCGTAGCTGCATAACAGACTATTGGATTGGATTTAAGATAAAACATAAGCTATGTATGTTTGGTTCAATTAATGCTTGTGCACACTTTGACCAGACAATGTTAGAGCAGGACAAATTACGGAGGAGGAGTGGATAGTTAAAGTAATAAAGTCAATTGTAATAAAATTCATATATTCGTATATATAACTTTTTAAATATAGACTTTGCAGTTTCTCCCTCTCGTCCAAGAAGACTTTTGGTGACAATTTTTATAATTACAATCCTATCATAATTCGCACTATCTTACAATTTTTTTTAAAGCGTATAAAACTCGTAATATTTTGAAACTGCCACCCAATTTGAACAAAAAAATATATATATTAGTTCAACAGATTCTTTTTTCTAATTTTATTTTAATCAATTTTAGATACTCAGTAAACTAACACAATTAAAAATAAAAACACACAATTAAAAAAAGTTAAACTTAGTAGGGGGAAAACAAATTAGAAGGTTTAAAATATGCAGTTTAAAGGTGAGCATATTTTACATGCATACAAACCAGGTGTAGAGAACCATTGAGAGCACAATCCAGAACATAATTTATTAAGTTTTTTTTTTTTTTTTTTTTTAATGCAATGGGTATAAAACTCTAGAGTATTGCTTAATTAACCTAGTGCTAGTTAAAGTTTTATAAAATATTTTTGTCTAAATATTTTTGTCCTGAAATAAGCATACTTTGAGTGGTTGTTGTGCTAAAAAATTGGGCAAGTTATTTTAAGTAAATTTAGTAGTTTACAAGTTCACAGTAGCATAATTCATTTCAATAAGGTGAAAAAAAAATGTTTTAAAACATGCAGAAGGTGGTTAATGACTTAACAAAACTTAATTTAAAGAACAGAAAAGAATTACAAGTTTGGTTTGGTATACTTAAAAAAAAAAACTAACTCCCGCAACAGCGGGGGAAGGGGGGTAAAAATTATTCTGCAAGGTGTCTCAAACATTTATGAAGCATATGGAACAAGGGTACAAGGCAGGACAACGCACAAAGCCAGAAAACAGCACCGTTGTGTGTTAATGTGTGAGAGGAGTTAGCTGACCATCCGCCCAGGGACAAACACTTAAACGAGTACATACCCGAGTGTACAGTTGACACCAAAGTGCCTCGTGACCCAGCGCTGGCTTCTCTTTGTGCTTGAGAGAAAGAGAGAATTCAAGTAAAAATGACTTCACAGAACAGCATACAGTAGCAATGGTTCTCTCTCAGAAATAGGGAGGATTTTTTTTTAAATTTTGGAACTGTGTTTGCAAGATTCAAATTCTAGTTATTGGAAATGATATTTATAAATCAACAACAATCTTTTTTTATGTAAGCATTTAAATTTGCTTCAGGCACCTATATACGTTGGGAAAAAATGAGTCTAGCTACACAGTTTATAATACTTCATATATATCTTTTGTTCAAGTTTTGAGAGAAAACCAACTATTGATTGTCATTATCCATAACGATGCATGAGCAAATTACAAAACTCCACAAACGGCCAACAACTTACAAGGCAAGAGAAGCTCTCTCGAGCATGTTTGTAGACAGAAAGTTAGATATTCCTGTTCTGAAGACAAAGCAAGGTGCTCTTGAACCCTGTTTAGAACTTGTTCACTGCTGACTATATACTTTTCGAGTTCTGAATAGGTTTGCACATCTTTGACAAGAGTAACATTGATATCTAACTTTCTGCATATACATGTTTTTGGGAGAGCTTCTCTGGCCTTGTAAGTTGAGTAGGCCCTGCCCCAGAGCATCAGTGAAGGTTTTCCCGAGGCACACAAATTTTGAATTTTGAGTGCTCATACAACATAGCAATAGGATGAGATTAGCCAGAATGGGGGCAAAAAATCAAAACAGACAATCATTGCAAGTAAAAGTGGCTGTTTTCAAGCTTTGTTCAAATAAAAAGAGTTTAAAATTATAAAGAATAAAGTTATTAACAAATAAAAAAAATTTAAGTTGCATTGCGATGCAATATGAGAAGCAAATCAAAATTCTGAAAAATTACGATATATATGCCAAAAATATGGGACTAGTGTTTGCAAGCAAAAGTGAAAGTGCTAATACATTTTTATAAATATCGAACACTTTCTTCAATTAAGTAATATATTTAACCAATTAAGTAATATACTTAACAATAATTTTTTTTTAAAATAATTCAAAGTAAAAAAATAATATGCATGATGTTTACAGGGGTATAAAAAAATTACCATGTACATCGAAAGAAAGAAAAGAACATGACACTTGGCAACTTAGCACATGCTTGTGAATCAAAGTTGCCTTATTATTATCAGCTACTGCGCCTCTACCTCTTCTCTATGATTGGGTTCTTAATAGAATGATGCCTTTTAGTTCTTTTTCAAGATACAAAATCCAAATTGATTACAAGAGGATCTTGCGGAAAAAGAAGTTTTCCTGAAAATCTATAATACCAATAATTTTTTAAGCTCGGCAAAATATGCAGTTTGACTTGAGTGGGCATCATGACCCCCAAGCACTGCGACCACTATTCTTTTGTAATGACGCCATCATTGACCCCCCTGAATTTCCCTGGTTAGTAAATTATCAACCTCTCAGGCATATTGATACAATGGTATAGCCAAGATACTCAACTCTCTGTGCAGAGTAGTTGTCACATTCACAGAAAACATGAAATGAACTTCATTCCACCTGTTGACATGCCCTACAGAGAGGTACATCTTTTACACCCATTATGCCGAGGTGTCTATTGAGAGCCCAGTCACCTGTTAGTAGCCCGATTGCTGTACGAAAGATGTGTGACTTACAGTCTGCTGCTCAATCCCATTGGCGGTGATGAGGGAGGGTGGGAAGAGGGGGCTGTCCTTGGCCTCGGAAGAAGGGGCCTGGCTCTGATCGGTGGAAGGGCTGTACTGGGGGTAGGCAGAGGCCAGCTGGGGCGTCACCATGTGCTGAAACAGACAAAACACACTTAGTTATATCGACAAAAGAATTTTTTTTCTAATCAGAGCACCTTTTTATATTGCCATTTGCAGATATGAGATACTCCCAAAAACTCAAACGCCATTTTTTGTGGTACCATCTAGGCGGCTCTCCTCACAAGTTTGACGCTAAGATAGCAATGAATCCGAGCCCTTTGTAGACGTTAAAGTATGCCAAGTGAACAAAAGCCAATAAGTACCCAGGGGATCTCTTAGATGCCACATAATATGACATGCATGTCAACGATTTTCAAATGCTGAAAATCTGCCAACTCAGCTGCGGCTTGCACTTGCTCATGGGCTACAAGGCAGGTATGAAATACTCTACAGGTATAGGCCCTAAGCCACAAAACATTATACCAAGTCTTTCCTTTCCAAAAAGGGTCTTATTGCCATGAAATATGACCACAAGCAATACTGGTTTGCCAAAATGCATCAAACTAGATTACTAATGGCACTAGGCAGTTCAAATCTGACATTATCCCTAATAGCTCTCAAGAACGACCAGTAAGTATCAGGTCATTTCTCTACAGTACTCTGCTCGCAATTGAGTTTAACATGCCTTTCAGATCAGTATTGCTGGTGGACATGTTGAAAGGCCCTTCTGGAAGACTCATACTAACACTAAATCAATGGTCATGTAACAAGTCTTGTGCAGAAACAGAAACGCTGAATAAAAATTAATTCTTTTTCAATATCACATGAAATTAGAGCACCCATTGGAGGAGGTACAGTAGTGAAAGGTAGGGGGAAAAAACATCACCCGAAACAAGCAAATTTATTTTTAATTTTCCGGTCTACAAATTACTGAACTGATTAGCTTGAAAACAAAAGAACTTATTAGCTCCAATTTGTAAGAGTTCAACAGTAGCTTTTAACCCCAGATTAATATGCCAGCGATCATTGCCCTTAGATTTTAAATTACAATTTTCACTTTTCATTAAGACCAGATGAATACATAACAAACCCTCGATAAATTGTTAGATAACTGTTGATACAAAAAAAATTGTTAGAATAACCCTCAAAACTTACTTTAAAAAAAAATAATAATAAACACATAAAAAAATGTTAAATATGAAAAGATTTTGAAATTCTTAAAAACATTAAAGAAATTGCAGATAAACAGTTTTTCAACTAATCAATATAAAGTTCAAATTATGATCATCTAAATTAATTCACTAATGATTGAAAATAATGTACGACTAATTCCATGATCATGCTACTCATTATATTTAAAATAAGTAAATATGCGTTTTCTCTTATTATAAGACGAGAGTAGAAAATGTTTTGGATGACGAAAAGATTCAATTGTACACATTAAACAGATCCGGCGTCTAATGACTAATTACGAGGTAACTAAAAAGAAATCTATTTTACTGTTTGGAATTGAAATAAAAATATGCAACCCCTACATACGATGTTTTCTTATAATCTAGCCATGTAGCTTTAGCGACAGTCACCTAAGTGTGTCCGTTAAAGTCAAAATATTTAGATGGTAGACTTCTATTTAATGTAATCTTAGCTAAAAAAATAACCTATTTGAAAAAGAGTGCTTAAGCGATATCTGCGGTTATCCAATTGAAACAGAGAACTATTTGAAGTTGAACTTCCCAAAAGTAATCATAATTCGATGATTGATAATAACCAGTAGGAAATACACTTTTATCAATATGATGCATTGCCTATATTGAGTGATAATGCATCAAAAATTTAAATTACGCCAGTTTCCAAAAAAAATTCAAGTACAAGTTCAGAGAAAGTGTATAATTGGAGAAATGCAGTGCAAGTTAGAAATTAATTACTAAGCAACACAACCAACAGACAACAAAGTGAGGTATCGAATCTTTAAGTATCGAAACCTAAAGCAATAAATATCTAAATCTTACCCATATTTCATCATTTAAAATAATCCATTCATATTCTAACTCTTCTCTCATTTGGGATATCAAATTACAACAAGCATCACTCTCCATGATGGTTAAAAAATAATTGCAGACGACACTTTTCATAGTTAAAGAAACGCCGAGATTTTGCACAAAATATAAATTAAAGAGTTTTTATCACAATCTGTGATAAATTCAAATAATAATCGAACAATTAAAAAAAAGTTATGAATATTTTTACGATATAACACCCAACGTACCCAAATTAATCTATTGAAGAGAATGGATCCAAAAAGAAGTCTTTTGCGACAAAAGTGCAACATAAGTAACCCATCCTCCAATCAAAGGCTGAATCGAGGTCTTGAAACAATAAACAAATTTCGAACGAGCATCGAATCCGCGGTAAGTTCGAAAAGGGCAGGTGTCAGATGCAAGACGATCGCTTTGTCTGGGGACATGGAAGATTTTAAGTTATTTTTTTTTTTTTACAATGGCGATTCAAAAAACATATCGGCACATCCATTTCAGCAGCTGTTGAAATAAAAGTTTTCCCGTTTTCTGCATGTGAATTGTTGTTGGAAATTAAGACATTGCATCAGATCCTGAGCACCAACTGACCGGAAAATTTCAGTGCTCAGTAATATTGGGATCAAAAATATACGTAGGGGAGTTTCTTGGGTTTTTTTTTTAATTATGTATTATTTTTAGCAATTTTCTTGTTGAAAAATGTAAAAGTGAAAAATGATTTTTTTTATCAGACATGAATTATTATTTTACAATTTTACTACAAAACAAATTATGCATGACTACCAACTGTAATTTTTTTACGTCACATTAAGTAATATTTTTTACACACATTAGAAAAATATAAATACACTTTCATTGAGAGAAAAAAATAAAGTTATTAAAGGTCGTTATTAGTTTTTCATTCAACGCGTGTAAGAGGGAATCATATTACTCTTGAAAAATATTAATATACATTATACAACTTTTAAAATAAATGAAATGTGAAAATTGCGGTCTCCATTTACTCTACCAGGATTAATGAAATTTATTGCACTCATTTTTTTTGTTTTCTTTTTTTTGAAGGAAGTTTATTACATTGAATAGGAACGCGAAGAGAGGATCGAATCATATATATGAAGTTTTTTAATTTTTGAAGTAGGTGCTTTGTAAGGGACGTTAATTTATTTGTCGTTATGTAGATTTTACTCACAGTTGTTCAAGGTTAAATTTTGAAGGGAGAGGAGGATGGAAGATTGCAATTTGTGATAAGTGACCGTTAATTTCGAACCCTCAGAATCCTCTGGTATGTTAGTACAGCTGTTTAAATAAAAAAAAGTACCACTAGTGATTATTTCAGCCGTTAGTCACCCTAAAGAATCGGACCTTTTTGAGATTGTGAACAATTAACATTCTGAGTTAATTGCACGACACAAAATTTGCATAAGGGGCCGTCTTCATATTAAAAATGTTACAAACTTTGAAATCTCCAAGGGCAACACCCAATTTTAATAACTTAGAAATGCTAAGCACTCTCGAAAACCCTTAAATCTAAGTTTTTGTTACATTTGGATGAATATTTGACGAGTTATTCAATCGAATCACTTGTGGACCTTTTGAGGACCATCTCTAAAATGCCAAGCAAGAATGCATGTAAGACCGTCTTTATCAATTACTCCTGTAATCTTATACACAGTCCCTTAAATGGTAATTAAAAAGTATTTTGTGATTTACTCAACAAATTATGAATAAAAGTTTTTAAAAATTGGGATTTCGCTTAAACTTCCTGTCTTGAATTTATTTCTGTAAAAATATTACGGAGTTTCTATTCATATTTTTTAAAAAATTAATATAATAATTATAAAAAAAAAAATCAAATACCCCAATATTGAATGCATTTTGTTTAGGTTATTATAACTTCGTTTCAGTAAAAAATTGGTTTCATTATCTTAAATATTTATATATTGGGATAGTTTTTTTATGTGCAACTCTTTTAACATTATGGCACCTAAACTTTACACTTCTCAAACTCCCCTAATAATGCTTAAAAACTAACAAAATTTGGTATTGCGTATTAAAATATGTCATAGATTTGAAATATGGACTTAAAAAGGGGTGCTGCTGTTGGAAATTTTAAAGTTAGTAACATTTTTAATATGAAGATGGCCCCTAATGCAAATTTTGTGTCATGCAATTAACTCAGAATGTTAATTGTTCACAATGTCAAAAAGGTCCGATTCTATAGGGTGACTAACGGCTGAAATAATCACTAGTGGTACTTTTTTTATTTCCACAGCTGTACATATATATTCCAGCTTGTGTGCTTGTTCAGAGAACAGCTTATAAGCTACTACCCAATTTTAATAACCTAGAAATGTTAAGCACAATCAAAAACCCCTAATTCTAAGTTTTTGTTACATTCGGATGAATATTTGACGACCTCAGTCTAGGGATTCAACCTTCTCAGGAGTGATGGGGTTCGAATCCCACCAACTGCCAATCATCCTATAAATCGGATCTGGGGGTGCTGGAAATAGTAGAAAAATCCTCAATCACGGATGGGCCCGAGTACACTGGGACAGACGTGCTCGTTAAATCTGTGGAGCCCAAAGTCCCGACGGCGACGTTAGCGTGCGATGTCGCTCGAAGTTCCGTTGGGTGCCCGCTCACGTGTCGACTCGTCACTTGACCAGGGTTTTGAATTACAAGGCGTTATTGACTGTGCTCTAGCTCCGAAAGGAGGCTAGAAATAGACAGACGGAAACCATTACATTAACCCTTTTTTAGGCCATTTTTTTCTAGTAATGTTACGTTTAAGTATTTCTGGGATGGAGATTGATTATAAAAAGAAATTCATGTAGCTCATTACCTAAAATTAGTTTTGATTATTAAGACCATTTTATTTCGGTGGTAAGTATGTTTCCCATCGCCCGCTGGGAGCTATTTAAACGTATCATCCAGAGGAATCCTGCATTAGTATTTTTTTGTGTGTGTTTTCTGAAGTTATCAGGAGATGGCAGCACAAATCAAAATAGATGAAGTTGCTGGGAAGTATACTTCCCACAGCCTTATAAAGGGTTAAGAAAGCATTAAGGTTTACCTGTGTAAAGAGGGGATACCCCAACAATCCCGAAGTGTGTCGATCCCAGAGAGACTTCGTCTCGTACAATGGAGCAGCCGCCATATCAGGTATCAACACACAACAGCAACAACACCACGAATAAAAGAGTCATCAAAAACCCTCGCCGCTCTCTCGAACAACAATGACACACTAAACGCAGCGAGACGACGAAAGAATGGACAGCGCATTGTCTTTGTTTAGTTGTTTTGGCCGTTCGGAAAAAAAATAGAAGAGAAAATAAAACGTATACACTCTTCGGATTTTTTTTTTTTTTTTTTTGGTGCATTAATGGGAGCATTTACAATGTGAATTGAGAAAGTTGGAAGGTAATATGATGCGATGGACAAGAGGTAAACTGCAGTAAGACTTCAACCATTGTTATTCTAAGAAGCGATAAGAAAGCTTAGTTAAAAAGACTGATTTTTTTTTCAGGAGTAAAATGGAAAGTCATAGTTACTGCAGAACGTTAGTTAGCCTACGTTAGTTTGATTCGATGGAGTTTTTCCATTTCCAAATAAATACCTTTTTAAAAAAACACAAATATAATTTTTTTTAAAGATCAATTTAAACATGATTTTTTTTTAAACAACTTTATTGCTACATATGATAGTTATGTGCTCTTTACATGCAGTCGTTTGTTATACAGGGTGAGGCAAACAAAAATGGCCCCGGTCTAGAGATAGGAATACGTTGAAATGCTTGGCGAGAAAAACTCTTGAAGCCGCCTGAAACCTGTTTTTGCATTGGTTAAATCGGATAAGCTTCACATTAGAGCTACTCATAGACTAGTGGAGCATTCAGATCTTAGTTCTTATTGTATGAATACGTCCCATAATGCAAATTTTGTGTTTTGCAATTAATTTAAAATGTCTTTTATTAACAAAAACAAAAAGGTCCTATTCTCTAGGATAAATAACGACCAAAATAATCACTAGTGTGAACTTTTCTTCATCAGCTCTCCAAACCTTGTTTACATTTCATTTCAACTAGCTCGTCAAACCATAGCGTAGTTGCCGGCAAATAAGTCCCCAAGCGTTTGTTTGAGCTTAATATTGAAGCGATCCATAGCTTCAGTTAGCAAACCCGTTCTTGTATATTGGTTTTTGACTTGGCAACATTTCTGTCGTATTCTTATCTCCACTTTGGGGGCACTTGTTTGCCTCACCCTGTACTCATACATAACTTTTTATAAGGTTTCCGAATCATAGGGGCACCAAAGGCACGGGAAAAAAACAACTCTTAAAAGCAGATTAGAAGTGAATTTTAACATCGAGGATACTTTTCTTTGCAGTATACAGACCAGCTAACTGTGACTTTAGTGCGACATGAATTCAACCTTCCTGCCAACTCTCAAGATCTAACTACTAGATTTGAGATTTTCTTATCATAGTACTAAAATGCAGACAAAACTTAACAACGAAGTAATAGTTTGTATCGGTCCTCCGATCGCACTTACCTGTGGTAGCAGTGGAAATCCAAATAGCCCCAAGTTCTGTCGATCCAGCAACCTCGGAAAAACGGCCCCTGGCAACGCGGCCATCTTTTGGTTTATTCCAAACGGTATACAAGTGCAAAACGCTCAACAAATTGAGCTGTGACACCAAAAATAACGGTCGGACACTTATCTTCTTCAGACCACAGAAAACGTCCAACTCTGAACACTCACACAAATTGCAATTGACAACAAATTAGAAAATAGTGAACACAAAAAATTCTTGATATTTTTCTAGAAGATCTTTCCTGATTTCTTGAAGTTGGAAGGAGGGGTCGTTCAACACGTTTAAACTATCAAGCTCCAGTAAAGGAGTCTTGATATGTTAGGTTAATTCCCCTTAGGTTAATCCACGGCAAAACGGATGAAGATAGTAATTCAAAGTCGGCGTGGTTTTTAATGTTTGGCTTGAAATCACCCAAACAAAATGCGAATTTAAAAACCTTCCAAGGGTAAGAAGAGCAGTCACACACTCTAACACAATACGTTGATTTCTCTTGGAATTTTCAACGTGGAACGTTAAACAAATGAAAATAGCAATTCAAAGTGCAGCATAATTTTATATTTGGCTTGAAAACGTCCAAACTAAAAACGATTTGAAACGTCCAGTGACACACTCAAAGAGAAAAAGTATTTTTCGGTTGCAAAGGATGAGAGAGACTGCGGACGGACAGACTCTACGAGTACATCCTCGGTGATGATGCGCTCTTCCTCATCAAAAGGGGCTCCTTCCTGTGGCCTAATAGTGCGCGACGGAGATCCTTAATTCGTGCACCGCTCGTCTACTCAATGCACACAGAGTGAGGGCTGTGAAACAAAAGCCCCCCTCGAGAGGGATGAGAAAGACGAGGAAAGAATTAACGAAGTTGTATTTTGGTACTTGTTGTTCGAAATGAAGAACAACGAGCTGTTAAAATCTTTAAGGGCCAGATACTTATATAATGAAATGTCAAAGTTGTCTCGTTCAGTATCGCTTGCTTGTAAATTAAATCTTGACACGTATGGCTGGCCCAACTAGTCTTAAGGGGCCCGGCCATTAAAGGGTTAAGAAACGCTAAGTTAGTAGCTCGTTTAAATTTTATTTTACAAAGAGAAAATATTTCGAATATTTAAAGTTTCGCCAAGAAATCTTTAATGGTGTTTATTAACTATTATTAGTAATTATTTTTTGGATGGTGGGAGGGGAGCGGTTGTTAATGACTCTGCAACAACAAGGCCTTAAGCTATACTCGGGGACTATTAGCGAAAAGCTCAATTTTGAAGTACTTTATCCAGAAATGCGTTTTAAAACCACTATACTGCTATTTTAATTGCAATTTAATTCAAAATATCAGACACAGTTATAATAAGGATCCATTTTAATTTCATGTTGATATGGTCAGATGCGGTAGGCATATAAAAAATTTAACGTTATATTTATGCATTGTATTTCTACAAATCTCATGAAAAAAACCTTAACAGCTTCAAACCTTAATAGCCTAGCCTTAACCTTAAACCTTAATGTGACCTTAAATAGCGTTAATATGTATTGAGCCGTTAAAGTTTAATCGCATTTTAAAGCACATTTGCACTCTTTAAGTACATTTTTATTAATAACAATTAATCATAACATTAACAATTAATACATAATAAGTTGCATACTCATACGCGCATAGAAACTACACACCTATTTTAAAAACAAACACGATTTGCAACAGCTATTCCTGGGAAAAGAACCGTTAACACTCCATCCGCAAGAGGATGTGGAGGAATCTCGAGAAGAGATGTTCCATCTTCCATCCTTCCAAAATAGAACACGGGGGGAGTTTTATAAATACGCGGGAAGGAGGGAGGAGGCCTGGTATGTGTTCGAAGCTTCTTTATTCTTGGCTGGAGCGAAAACAAGGTGAATTTCACCAAAAAATGCGAGAGCCTCTGGGAGCAAGTCTAAAAGGAGTCATGTGGGATTAGACAATTTGTTTGTTTTTCTCGTATTGGGTGAGATTTCAGTTGGGAAGTATACATTTAGTGCGTTGAATACATACGAATACAAGACCTGTCAACTCCCCGTATTTAAACTGGTGCGACGATACAGGATTTTTAACAGCTTTCTAAAATGTCATTTGTCTCAATTGCCGGATTTTCGAAAGGGGAAACATGAAACTTTTTATTCGATCGGAATCCTGAAAATGGATATCAACATAACAAGTTAAAACAGGAGAGTTGGCTGGAAGAATTAACGTCGCAATAGAAGCACATAGCCCTGGAGGGCCCATTTGGCTTGGGTTCTCTCGACATACTTCAACATCCACAGAGAGCTCAGATTCATTGTAATCTGGGCGTCAAAATTTGTAACGAGGAGAGTCGTCTAGATGGTGCCACAAAAAATTGCTCTCAGTTCTGGGGAATATGCCGAGTCTGCAAAGGCTTGACCGCCAATGTTGCAGCCCCATTAGAAAAAAAAATAGAAGCGCAGATGTGTTTTGGTTGAATTAACGTCACACTAGAGTTACGCGAAGCCTATTTGGGATAGGCATCGAAATTTAGAACCGCGGTCAAGTAAAGAGGCCGACATCCGAGCAAGGTTTCATTGATAAATCATCAAATAGTACCAGATTCAACAGGGTTTACGCAAGACAGATCCTAGGTCGACGGCAAACGAGCCAGGCGCTAAGAGTTTCTATATTTCAGTGTACATGTAAAATTTCAGGGCATAAAAAGTAATAGACAGAAGTCTCGCTTAAGGCTAAAAACGTGATTTATACAGTTTAAATGACAAAGGAAAGAGGATGTGCAAATTGAGATAATAAAATGTTGTATAACATTTCTACACGATATGAGCATCGCCCATGCAAAATATCACAACTTTTAAAATCATGTATTATCTTTTAATTTCATGCTTTTAAATGCGGCACGACAGCTCACTCGCGAACACTTTGTCTACCTTAAAATTTATCGCGCACGATCGCGAATGTCTTAAAAAAGTTTAGAAATAATGCTACCAGCTTATTTTCTTAAAATCAAAATGTGTCTTCGGGAAGGGGCAATTCTAACTTCACGTACCGAGAAATGAAATCGTGCTCGGGTCGTTCGAGGAGAAGTGTTTTTAAGAGAGGAGATCATAAAAGACTGGAACTCCGCATGAAATGCAATGGGAATGTTTTAAATGAAACAGAGAAAAAGTGAAACAATTACATGTGAAAAAATTACATTGAGCTAAGATAGTTTTGACAATTTCAATTGAAGAGCTTAGTGGAAGAACGTGCAAAGTGACAAAAAGGTGAAAACGAGAAAAAGAACATCAAAGGGTTTAGTTTGCAATTGAATCCGTTGAAACCGTACTTGACTGAGAACGGTAAAAAAATGTAGTTCACTTTAAGTTTATGAAAAAGGGGAAACTTGTGTCATTGAACACATTAACACGTCGGATGCTGAGGACGCGCGAGCGCGTCTCGTGGTTCCGATTCATCGATAACAGTACATTCTGATAAAATTCGTAGTACTATTTCGCCAACCGTTCTAAAGAGTTCAAGTTCGTTTGATTACTTGATAAACATGGTGGTCTAGTGGTTACACAAACTAGTAATCCCCAGATGTTACTGATGAATTTCCATACATAAATTTGTAAAGCTTATGCAGCTTTTGTGTTATTTCGAAGTTTATCTTTTTCCTATTGATGACAAATATAATAATACAGTCATAATTCTGTAGGGATGTTAACACGTTGACTGCCAGTCACTTTGAGTTAGATTTATAGTTAATGCCCTCACGTGGAATTAGATTATACACAGATGCCAACATAATTATTGTAAGAAATATGATTCAAAAATAGTTATAAAAATAAATATGTGATTAAGTACTATTTAAGCTTTTCATTGAAGAATTTTATAATTACGTGCCAGCGCGTGATTGGCCCTGAAAAGGTCAAATTTTTCATTGAAACGAGTCTGGTTATTGGCTTCCAAATCAATAATTATTGATTTGGAAGCCAATAACCAGACTCGTTTAACAATTAGTAACAGATGATTATCAAGTCAATTAGTCAATTAGTAACAGATGATTATCTGGTTGGAGAAGTCCAGGAACATTTCCTCGTATTTTTTTTTTTTTTTACTAGCTGCCGTGTAGCTTCAGTTAGCGACGTTAATTCAACCTAACCTTGTAATTTTACGATCTCAAACAAAGATTTTTACTTTTTCGAAAATGAAGGAGAGTTAGTTTATTTCCATCGTAACGAACTGGTTTTAAAAACAGTATGTTCTTCTACTTCACATCAGCCTCTATCGATGAACATTTTCCATCGTTATCGCCGCAGCCAAAGTGTTAACCAACGACAACAAAAATATCATTTTTTCAAAAATGTCACTTGGCATGTTCTTCCACTAAGGTCTTCAATTGTTTCCATAGCATCTCCCCAAAAAAACGGCTGCCACACTATTTTTTACCCCTCTTGGTCATTTTCAGGGGTTGCAGGTTTGGCATGTTTCTCCCATCACGTGACGGACAAACGGAAAATATTTATAATGTGAAGAATAAAGTTACTATGCCACTACTTTAATTTCCTTCCCTTCCCTCCGCAGCATCCCCGCTGAGAACGTGAACCCTTTTCCACACCTCGGCCACATGGAGAGAACTATTTTTTTTTACTCTTCACTCTGTCCTTCATCAGCTGGTGACTCACCCCCCCCTCCCCCCGCTGTTCCTAAATCAGCAAATTCGAACGAGGGTTGCCGTAGGATCACCTCGTCGCCAAACGCGCCAAATGTGGGAGAACCGTGTAACGTGATCAAGGTCAGGAGCTTGGTAAAGGCAGGGTTAAAAAAAAAAGCAAATAGCAAAGTCGGTAAGGCTCTTGCATATGCCTAGTATGCGAAAGGTCCCAGCACCGGATTCGAGCATAGCCAAAATAACTGCCGACCAATCAACGATCCGTGCAGCTAGAAAGTTCCACGTAGAGGAAGTGCACGTTAAATTTACTTCAAAGTCTCGGCACTGTGGAAATATGTCGCCCTTCAAAGTTACGCTGGGTGCCTGCACAGGTGTCGGCTCGTCACTTGACAGTGGTTCGAAATAACGTCGTTCGCCTCCAACAATAGCCCTCGTGTAGAGCTCTAGCGCAATTCAACCAAACCCAAAAATACAAATTAATAAAAAAACATTCATGGAAGGTTAGGTTATAACTATCGTCTCGCTAAAGCTACACGAAGTCTATTGGCGTAGTATTTTAGAACCACAGTCAAGTGACGAGCCGATACCTGAGTAGGCACCCTCAGTGCAACCGTTAAGAGCGACATCGTAGGCAGCGCTAGGATTTTAAAGCATTTTTAACGTGCACTCCCTCTACACGGGGTATTATTCGTCGGAAATTTTTCGGCTGCAAGGGCCGTTTACAGGTCGTCAGTAATTTTGGCAATGCCAGGACCTGAACCTGGGACCTTCCGCATGCAAGGCGAACGCCTAACCGACTGGGCTCCCAGCCCCTAACTCTAACCATATAAATTACTAGCAGTATAGTCCCGCCTTACTGGGAACCCGTTAACTTCGCATTGCTTCCTTTTAGAGGCATGCTTACCTTGTGAAAATACACTCAAAATCAAAACAAAATTAAATCTGTGTTGGCCCATGCGCACTTAAAAAAGCAAACACTATAATAGAGGATGAAGCAGCTTTAGGGCGAGTGCATATCTCAACCAAACTCAATCAATCAAACTAATAGAGGATGGCGTCAAGCTCCCGTTTCGGCCCTTTCCGTGTATTTTCAAGCCGTGTTAAGGGGTCACAGGAGTCTTAAAAATGTGCAAAGAAGGTACAGCAAAACATAGTTTGATCTTTCATGTCATTTGTGAACTACTCAATGTATAAGTATAATTTTTTCATATGTAATTCTACAAGATTTATTTATTATAAAACAAGTTTTAAAATTTATTAAACTTTAGCCAAAACTAAAATAAATTATATTAAACATGAAGCTATTTGAACACATTGTGATTAGGCTTGCGCGGCAAATTGTGAGGTCAAAATTGAAACAATGACAATGAAAATGACTTTATATTGTACAAATATGTACAAACAAAGACTTATACCTAAATTCTCAGCTCAATTTTAATTAGAAATTATTTTAAAAAACATTTTAAATCAAAATTTTTAATAATTTTTTTAGAAAAAAGTTCTTAAAATAATATCTAATTAAAATTGAGCTGAGAATTTAGGTATAAGTCTTTGTTTGTACAGCTGGGGAAAAAAAAACGAATCACCCCTCGTTTCTCGGCTGGTATTGATCAAGGAATTTTGTGTAAGGTGTCAATTTTCAGGAAATCGCGTGAGGAATTGAGAACTGGCAACAAAAATTGTAATAGGGGTCGTCTACATATTAAAATGAGTACCAACTTTGAAAATTCCAATGGCAACACCCAATTTTTTTTACATAGAAATGTTCGGCACCTTCAAAATACCCCATTTATAAAAAAGAATTATTTATTCTGCATTATTTGCTGAGATATAAGTATTCAAAGTTTAACGCCCATAATGTTAAAAAAGTTTCACAAACTTTTATTCATACCTCTACAAATAAAATGAATTTAACAAAGATTTTTTTTTCATTATATACTTCTTAATTTTCCAAAAACAAATCACACATGTTTTTTCATCAATTTTTTATTTTTAATAATTTTTTATTTAAATTTAAATAACAAAAAATAAAACATGAATAGCAACCCCAAATTTTTTTTGCATAAATCGATAAAGTAGATCAAGTAGAACCAAAATCCCAAATTTTTTAATTCAATAACAATTATTTGCCGAGTTATTGTAAAAAAACTGAAAAAGACAAATTTAAGGGACCGTGTAAAAAATTTGATTGTAAATTGCATTATCGCTTGGTGATTAAAAAGCGTTTGTTGGTAAATGTTTATTCAAATTATCGATTTCTGTCAAATGTCTAAAAATCTTTTCTTATTTCAAGTGCACACAATGTATTTTTTTTTTTTTGTATAATTTACATTTAATAATATCGGTTACTATATTTTTTAAATGTATGTTATTTCCAATACAATTTCAAAAAGTGTGTTGAATATTAAAAATAAAATACCCTAGAATATTACTGGAATTCGGTTTTAAATACATTTGATTGTTACCACATTAATTTTTTTTAATGATTAGTGCCAACTGCGTTGGTTAAAAATCTTTACCAAATCATTCTGAATATTTTTATTTTGCTTTCCTTAAATATCGCGTTAAGGTCGTAACCCTCAATTTGCAATACGTGGTTAACCGATAAAAACTAGAACGCAACAGCCCATTAGTGGGCCAGGGCCTGCCGTGCCCATTTCAGCTTCCGTGATACAAGGGTTCTGGGGTGCAAGGTATATGTCCCGGTAATGTGGAAAGCCTCACGCGGAACCCCCAGCGTTTAGTTCCCCCAAGCATGCTTGGTCCCCAATTTATCGACCCACTTAAGGGATGAAAGGATGGGTCAACCTCGCCCAATCCGATATTCGATCCCCGGACCTGTGGCGTGACAATGCGAAATAAGCACTACCACCAAGCCACTGGGCCGATATTACCGATAGAGTGCGACGAATTTTAAACAAAATTTCTGCAACAATGTTTGCTAATGAAACAAAAATTTGCATAAAAAGTTTAAAGTATACGTATAATAATCATGTTTTTCAATCTGATTGTAACTAATAGCATTTGAAAATCTGTTCGTTATAAATAACCGTATATGCGACTTAATTTAAAATTAAAAATTTTCATCTTCTAGCCTTTATTTTATTTCTGAATTTTAAAATCCAAAATTAAAAAAAAAAAAAAAACATTCGAAAAATCCCAATATTACTGAAGGAAGTTAAATTCTAGCATCCGTTGGCGAGATTACGCTAACCCTTTTTTAGCTTGTCGTTTTAAAAAGACACAACCAAAATATTACCTTTTTTCACTTAGGAGATTTGCCCCTAACCGAGTTCAAAATTAAGGCTTTAATATCTCAGCAAATAATGCAAAATAAATAATTCTTTTTTATACATGGGGTATTTTGAGGGTGCTGAACATTTTTATGTAAAAAAAATTGGGTGTTGCCATTGGAATTTTCAAAGTTGGTACTCATTTTAATATGTAGACGACCCTTATAAATTTTTTTGTTGCCAGTTCCCAATTCCTCACGCTATTTCCTGAAAATTGACACCTTACACAAAATTCCTTGATCAATACCAGCCGAGAAACGAGGGGTGATTCGTTTTTTTTTTCCCCAGCTGTACATATTTGTACAATATAAAGTCATTTTCCTGGTCATTTTTTCAATTTTGACCTCACAATTTGCCGCGCAAGCCTAATCACAATGTGTTCAAATAGCTTTATGTTTGTTATTAGTTATTTTAGTTTTGGCTAAAGTTTCATAAATTTTAAAATTTGTTTTATATTAAATAAATCTTATAGAATTACATATAAAAAAATTGTACTTGTATAATGGGTAGTTAAAAAATTACATGAAAGATCAAGCTGTACTTTGCAGTACCTTCTTTGCATATTTTTAAGACTCCTATGACCCCTTAACCTGTTATGGTCCCGCAATCCCACGTGAAAGACGTTTTTTTTTTTTTTAAAAACTAATTATACTAATTAAAAATCACAATCAAATATGAAAAAACTAAGCCTCAGGTACACACGTAGGTATTAAAAGGAATCTATATTAAAAATTTCGAATTTTTTAGAGCCGTCTAAGTAGGTTTTTTGCGATCCACAGACAGACTCTTTCTTTTATTATAAAAAAAAACCTTCATGGAAGAAAAACTAGCCGTACTGTGCACTAGGCAGCCAAACATGCCAACCCTGCCGCATCGACCTCTACTCTCTCTCTCCTCTCACCCCGCGAGAAGAGAAGAAAGAGCACATCTGCACATCCCCCTTCTCCATCCCTGTTCGATTGCCCCGCTCTTCTTCACGCGGAACACACACTAAAATGAAAAAAAATACGTGTGTGTGTGTGGGGGGGGGGGGGGGTCGTATGACGTAGAGTACTGTGTTTTGCGTTGTAAAACTTAGGCAGAGCGCGTTCACATTTCACCTACGTTGGTTGATGTTGTAAAAATAATGCATAGGGGGCTGTTGGCAAATTGAATCAATCAGCGTCGTTCGTATAGTGATTTTTTGAAGGTTATCCACAACACTGTTACAAGTTTATTTAGAATGAAAAAATGAATAAAAACAAAAGTGTATTCAGGGACTTGTGGAATAAAGTGCAATTATAGTGCAGTTTATAGACCATGTAATACAAAAGATTCGTGTATTCTAGAGAAAGAAAAAGATTCGTCGAATGAAAAAATCGTATTTTTAGGTATTATAATTCAAAAGATTTATTTTCAGCTTGGGTACTTGGTCACTGGTTACAAAATTGCTTAAAATCAATAACCTAAACAATGATTTAAATATTGCTTCAGGTAAAGAATTCAACAAAGTAATTCATTTTGAAAGTTATTGAGGCTGAAGTGCAAAGAAGCGCAAGGCATAACTCGAATTTATCAAACATTAAATATATTTTAAACCAAAATTTGAAGCAGCCATTTGTGCACATCCCCTTATAAAATATGAATTTAAAAACGCCAGCAGCAGAAAGCCGTCCAATAAAGCATCTCGCCGTGACGCGTGAGGATGAAGAATGACGTCATTTTTAAAAGTGTTCTAAAGTTACATTTTAGTAATGGGTTGGGCTCCTACCGAAGAGAGCGCAATTAATAGTGAGATCGCGTTTGAAGGAGAAGTTGAACAATAAAGAGTCAGAGTTGACATCCTGACGTAGGAGTTGGTTGTGAATCACGTCGCACTAGAGCAACAAAAGGGCGGTAGGCGTAGATGAAGGCTTGCTTGAGATTTTATTTATTGTGCAATAACAAATCCCATTAAAAAGACACACATAAACAGAAAATTTGAAAGAAGTTAACAAGACAAAAAAAAGTAGATTTAAAAACACTTGGCGAAATATAAAAAAAATCACGATCATTAATAAAAGAATTATACAAGCAATAAAAGCAATTAAAGGGATAATAAAAAAGCATAATCAGTAGTATCTGAATTAGTTAAGGCCAATCAATGCAGCGATATAAGCTTTTTTACAGTCTCTTATAATGCATAAAAAATATACGTTTATATATTCAAAATATCTTCCTCAAAGAATTTTTTAAGAAACATTTTTAATTTTATATTATTCGCGAAAAGTCTTCAAATTTAGATTATTTCTGGTAAAAATTGTATTCATTAGATGTTACTTTACAACTTTAATAATCTGATTGCATAAATACAGGGTGAGGCAAACAAAACCGGCCCCGAGCTAGAGATGGGAATACGTTAAAATGCTTGGCGAGAAAAACTCTTGAAGCCGCCTGAAACCTGTTTTTGCATTGGTTGAATCGGATTAGCTTCACATTAGAGCTACTCATAGACTAGTGGCGAATTCAGATCTTAGTTCGTATTGTATGAAGACGTCCCATAATGCAAATTTAGGGTCTTGCAATCAATTTAGAATGTTTTGTATTACCAAATACAAAAAGGTCCGATTCTCTAGGATAAATAACGATCGAAACAATCAAATAATCACTAAATCTTGATCAGCTCTACTAACCTTGTTTATATTCCATTTCAACTAGCTTTTAAGGGGTCATAGGAGTCTTAAAAATGTGCAAAGAAGGTACTACAAAGTATAGTTTGATCTTCCATGTAATTTTTTAACTACTCAATATTATAATTTTTTATATGTAATTCCATAAGATTTATTTAATATAAGACAAATTTTAAAATTTATGAAACTTTAGCCAAAACTAAAATAAATGATATTAAACATAAAGCTATTTGAACACATTGTGATTAGGCTTGCGCGGCAAATTTTGAGATCAAAATTGAAAAAAATGACCAAGAAAATGACTTTATATTGTACAAACATGTATAAACAAAGACTTATACCTAAATTCTCAGCTCAATTTTAATGAGAAATTATTTTAAGAAAAATTAAAATCAAAATTTTAAATTTTTTTTTTTTTTTTTAGAAAAAGTTCTTAAAATAATTTCCAATTAAGAGGGACTGTCAGTCCTATACACGTAATGCTTTATTTTTCAAATCACAGTTTCTTGAAAAGTATTTTTTAAACGTCTGATCTGTTTGCACCAGATACGCAAATAGGGATGAAAGACAATTTAAAAAAGATTTGAAGGAACAATATCAATCAGTTTTTTAATTATTAATTTTTTTTAAAAGCTTTATTTTGAGAATCGTGGCGACATCTGTAGGACAACTTGGCGTAATTGATTAAAAAGATTTATTATTAATTTAAATAATTCACTCATGCATTATTTTTGTATGTTAATACAGAATTTAAATGATGCTTTTACATTTCAAGTACTTTTTATGACAAAAACGTTCATAACAAACAAGAATCTATGATTTTAAAATTTGTTGACACACAAAAATAAATGTCGCCAAATCGTAGAAGGAAAAAAACGCCAATATCTAAATCGTTCAAACTGTAAACCTAAACCACATGGAAAAGTGGGCGGAGCTCATTTTAAATCCAATCAAAGAATTTCGCGCGACTTTTAAACTTGACTACTTTAGTTGTAGTAAAGGTTGGATACTTTTAGATTGAATTTGGTTTAAATTATCGTCGCACTAGAGCTACACGAGGGCCATTGGCACTTGGATACTTTTAGCTATTTTGATATGTACAGCTGTGGAAAAAGTTCCCACTAGTGATTATTTCGAACGTTAGTCATCCTATAGAACCTTTTTGACTTTGTGTTTATATAACATCATGAGTTAATTGCAGGACAAAAAAATTGCATAAGGAGCCGTCTTCATATTAAAAATGCTATTAACTTTAAAATTTCCAATGGCAGCACCCAATTTTATAATTTAGAAATATAAAGAATCCTCATAAACCCTAAATCTTAGTTTTTGTTACATTTGGTTGAATATTTGACGAGTTATTCAATCGAATCACTTGGTGACCTTTGGTTTACCATTTCTAAAATGACGGCCGTAGTCTGTGGGTTTATTGAAGGGAGAAATATAAACGTTTATTTAAAAATATTTAGGGAGGGGTCCTGGGATGTATAGTCAATGAGGATGAAGGCCTGACGTTATTTTTAGAATATTTTATAATCTTTTTTTTAAATTCGAAACATTTTTTTAATAGAAAAGAAGGTATTGACATGGTAGTCTTCCCAAAGTGTCCCGTCTGTCTGTCCTTACTTCGGTGACGAAATCTGTTCTATCCATCAGATCTTAAGAATCATTTTTGTCATCGAAAGATAGGACAGCAGGGACCTAACTTCATACTTTTTGTTCTTCTGTTTGTACGTCCATACGGACATCTGTCATCTTGTCATGTCGACGAACGACCCATTAAAGTAGCATTGGAATTTAATTTTTAGTCATTTAAATTACTGTTGCCACATCCGCAATATCACGAAAAACCTTATTTGAAATGTCAAAGATTATTAATTTGTTCTTTGTAAATCGATTTGGAATGGCGTTATAAAAAATATACCACAATGTGATTTTTTTTTAATGTTTATTATATTTGTTTACTAAGAAAGTGGTTCACAGTGTTACTTTTTTTTGCTTAAAGAGCTAATTGGTATTAATTTACAATTAAATTCCTTTAATTATCAGTGCAATTTTTAGTTATTTCGTGTTTATCATTGCCAAATGTTCTGGATATATCAGGTTTTTTCAAATATTATAGTTATTGATAGTTATTTAATTACAAGAATCTCGTGTAATTTAAGGTGAGATTTTCAAAGCATTGCCAAAGATCACGGAAAGGGTGCTACAGGATGTGACTCGTTCAATTTTACATAATTATTCTTCAAACTGCAAATAAATTTAGCAAACTATAAAGATTATTTATTTAATTTGCGGAAGAAAAAATGTAATTATAGTGGCAAATTTTTAGAGTTGAAGATTCAAATTGTAACTGAATGCTGGGTTAGTCTATATTTGTTCTGAAGTTATAAATCTTGTGCGGAAGTGGTTATAGGTGGCAGTTAATGTTATTATAATACCCTTGCGTTTCGACGAGAATTTCATTCTAGTACTTAAGTAACTGCAAATGTAGGCTTTTTAATTCTTTAAGAACTTCTCGAGCAACATTCAAGAACATGTGTCGTTTGGTGGCAGAGTGCTGAAAGTTTAATGTGCCAATCACGCAGTCCGACGCTATTTTAGAGGCCTTGAAAAGTTGCAAAAAACACGTCAATATTTCCCGGCTCCAAAGGTGTGCAATGTAGAAAGCTTCTTTCAGAACGAATGTACAGATTAGTGGCGGGAGTAAGGCTTGTAATAAAGAGACCAGTGTCTAATTTACAAGAGCAACCGAATGAACAAATTGACAAACTGCCACTAGCAATACAAAAGGTTCCTGCACATGTTTTTGAAGACCATAAACCCGCGTTTGTTTGTATCTTGCTGACCTTATTATTGCCTTTAAAACTGCTAATACGACAGATTTATTATACATTGGGGTTTCTACTTTTGCATTAGTATGCCATTAGTTTTAACAAACATAAAGATTGCTACGCCAACAATTAAAAGTACGGAACTAGATTTAAGGGGGTCATAGTTTTAAAAATGTGCAAAGAAGGTACTACAAAGCATAGTTTGATCTTTCATGCAATTTTTAACTACTCAATATAAAAGTATAATTTTTTATATGCAATTCTATAAGATTTACTTATTATATAAAATTTTTTAAAATTTATGAAACTTCAGCCAAAGTAAAATAAATGATAACAAACATAAGACTATTGGAACACATTGGGATTAGGCTTGCGCGCGAAATTTTGAGGTCAAAATTGAAGAAATGACAAAGAAAATGATTTTATATTGTACAAATATGTACAAACAAAGACTTATACCTAATTTCTAAACTCAATTTTAATAAGTAATTTTTTTCGGAGCTTTTTTCTTATTTTTTTTTTTTTTTTTAAGAAAAAAGCTCTTAACATAAATTCTAATTAAAATTGAGCTCAGAATTTAGGTACAAGTCTTTGTTTGTACATATTTGTACAATATAAAGTCATTTTCTTGCTTATTTCTTCAATTTTGACCTCAAAATTTGGCACGCAAGCCTAATCCCAATGTGTTCAGATAGTTTTATGTTTGTTATCATTTATTTTAGTTTTGGCTGAAGTTTCATAAATTTTAAAATTTGTTATATAATAAATAAATTTTATAAAATTACATATAAAAAATATACTTATATGTTGAGTAGTTAAAAAATTACATTAAAGATCACCTTCTTTGCACATTTTTAAGACTTTTATGACCCCTTAAGAACAATACTGTTTATGTGCCGAGGCTAAACTAGTATTCCGAAGTTTTCAGGGATGACTTTAGAGCAGTTCATAGCGGTATCAAATCTCGGTAATTATAAATAGAAATATAATGTATTAGTGCGAGCAAACCAGAAAAGAAATCGTTTCCTGAAAGATCGTAATATTTACAAAATAAATATAATTTATTAAACAAATAAAAAAATTAAATGAAAGAGAAATAACCAAACAACAAAATTTTTTTTCCTCCAGAACATCGTCCGGGCTCGCAAAAGAGTACCGGAACCAGTTTTCGTTAGTCTAAACCTGATTACAATCGAATAATCTTTATCTTGTGATTGAGAAATCTTGCAGTGCTCCACTCCCCAGAAAGAGAAACGTATCCCCTTTTTTAAATCGCCAGACGTATCATTTGGCGAAAATTTGTAACGCCACCTGGCGAGTCAGAATCAAAATAAAGTTGGCTGATAAATCCTCTTAAAATTGAGCTGAGAATTTAGGTATAAGTCTTTGTTTGTACATATTTGTACAATATAAAGTCATTTTCTAGGTCATTTGTTCAATTTTGACCTCAAAATTTGCCGCGCAAGCTTAATCACAATGTGTTCAAATAGCTTTATGTTTAATATCATTTATTTTAATTTTGGCTAAAGATTCATAAATTTTAAAATTTGCTTTATATTAAATAAAGCTTATAGAATTACATATAAAAAATATACTTATAAATTGAGTGGTTAAAAAATTACATGAAAGATCAAACTATGCTTTGTAGTACCTTCTTTACACATTTTTAAGACTCCTATGACCCCTTAAAAGCGTAGCGTAGTTGCCGGCAAATAATTCGCCAAGCGTTTGCTTGGGCTTAATATTGAAGCGATCAATAGCTTCAGTGAGTAAGCCTGTTTTTGTATTGGTTTTAGACTTGGCAACATTTCTGTCGTATTCTAATCTCCATCTCGGGGCCGGTTTTGTTTGCCTCACCCTGTAATACGTATTTTACATGATTTCCTACACTTAATAATATTCAACCTTGGTTATAACATCAAAAACGTCATATCTTGCATGACGCTGTATCCTGGTTAGACTGTATAATAGGAAAAACAACGTGAGGAAACTAAAATTGATTAGTAAGTAGTAACTAAAATACATATTTGAACTAAAATAGGTAGTTCTTCTAACTTAAAGTTCATCGGTCATCGCCACAAAGGATAGATAATTATGAAATGGGCAGTCCACTGCGCAGTTTTACTTCCGAATTCTAATGAGCCATTAATAGTTTTCGCCGGTCGTTATCAACATTGTTTCCATCAACAAGGATTACGGCAGCTGTTCACGCCGATCGTGAGTGGGCCCACCTGAATAAAGTGGAACCTGTGCCATTTAGGGCATAATTCATAACTAGCCGCAGTTAAAATTGATTATACGGCTTTTCAACCCGCGATCTCACGCATTGTTAGCGATATTATACAATTTTTTAAGTGTTTTCGAAATTTTCAGTTATTTAATCCTTTCAGTCCCAATGACAATTTGGAATCATCATTTTAGAATTTTTTTTCTGATCGTCTATAGCCATTCATGATATCAAACAGCACATCATTCGATTCATCACACGTTTTTTCTATTAAAAAATATTTTTTATTAATCTCAATAGATGTCAGCCGTATTATTTTTTAAAATTATGATCAGAAACATGATGATAATGGCATCACTGAGACTGAAAGGGTTAAAGGGTATTCTTGGGTGAGATTAGCTACGAGGGACATTGGCGACGGGCGTCGTCATTTAGAACCCCAGTCAAATGAGGAGCCGACACCCGAGTAGGCACTCAACGCAACCGTTAGTTAAGGATGACATCTGGAGCGTATTTAAAGTGCACTCACACACATGGGGTATTATTTGTCGGGCACTTTTTGGTGGCACGGGCCATTTTTTGGTCAGCAGGTCTTTTGGCGATACCCTGACCCGAATTTGGAACCTTCCCGCATGCAAGGCGCAAGCCTTGACGACTGGGCTCCTCCAGCCCCAAATTTGAGTTATTTATAGGGTGAGGTTTTAAAGTTTATTGAGTTATTTATAGTTTTTTTTTTAGTTATTTGTGAATTTTATTCTTGACGAAAGGATAATTCGGACGGGTCGGAGAGTGGTTTGCATTAATTTGAAGAAATAAAATTATTTTTCGACTTTATACAATTCAATCGTGCATCGCGGTAAGTTAAATACAGAAATCTTGACTATTTTTTTACATTTTGAGTTCACAAAGAGTAGTTGTTATCTCTCTCAGTTGGTTGACTTCTTTTTTAAAAAAATGCTGCCACTCAGCGAACCTTGAGATACAATGAATTATGTATGCAACAAGTCTTTATGATTTGTGAACTGTTTTCGGAGGCTTGCACAGAAGCTCAGAGCTTTTAGACCGTGTAAAGACACAGAAGAACGTGTGAATGGTGAAATATTGCTTCCAAGGAAACAGCTGAGCTAGACAATGTAAAGTGGGTATTTGGGTATTGTAAGCATGAGCGGAAACTTTCTTTTCTAAATAAAATAGGTAAAAATAAATGTAAAGGGGCGGGCCCTCGCGGCTCAGTCGTCATAGAGTCTGCTTCTTATTAAAAAAAAAAGGCCACGAGTTCTAAAACAACTACATCTCATAGATGGATATTTGATGGCAAAAATAAAAACGTTTCGTTATTCCTATTTACGATTGGCCCGACCTACGATATCTGAAAATACACTTTACTTTACTGTAGCCCAAAATCACCATTTCGAATTTTTGGCCCCGTCGCAATACTTTCATTATCTTAAATTTCGTTACAGATAATTAAAAATAAAAGAAAAACATTTAAACATAAATAACAACAAAATAGATGTATCTTAAAGCTGAAACTAGTCGATCTGTCTCCTCACTCGAATCTAGAATGTAAGAATATATGACAGTCTGTTTAGACTTTCTTTTTCCCGTCAGTTAAACAGATTTTATAAAATTCTTTAAAAAAAAAACCTATAATGTCATAACACTCATAACCTAAGAAGTATCTCACTTATTTTTAAAGACTCGATGAATAACCAAAAAGAATTTAAATTTGGATCTTCTATCAGCTCAAAAATGTGTAATTTCGAGGAGCTTTCTATTTTCGAGAAGGTTTCTTCTTAGTTGTTTTCCGACGCTTATAAAATAAGACGTTCGAAGATGTGGCAAGCGAAATCGCTTGGGAATTCGATCCATAGAATTCGAACGAAGCTTTAAAAATAGGCCGTTGATTCACCCACTTGGCCAGGAAGTCACAACAACATTCGAAAGAACAATACCAGAGGCGCGCTTGTTGGCCTTTTACCCTGTTGGATGCGCTGTAACAATGAGAGAGCAATTTTAATTTAAGAAGCATTAGGAATAATGACAAAGATGCACTTTCATCTCATTCAAATTCATTTTACGTACGTCATTATTCGGGGAAACTGGCCGTTAAAGCTAATTTTCGCCCAAACCAGTGTTCAAATTGGATACAGACATTTGGGAGCAATCTGGGCCTAACTTAAAAAACTAGAATCAAACACATTAAATAATTCTTTCTTAATTATTGGAAAAAACTTTCTATAGTACTCATAATTTGGGAATTTTACGAGATCGGCATGTTAGGCATTTATAGATCGCTGAACTCATTTTACGATCACAGCAATGGTTTGACAAATTTATGATCGGTAAAGATTCGTGATTTTAAGATATTCTTTAGCGATTTTTACGATTTTGTAAAATTGAAAGGTTTAGTCGCATTTAGCGATTGGAGGCAGTTATTTTTCGAACTCTGGACAAAGCGTTGGAAAAAGATTTGTTCTAGAAACATCGCCATAAAATGGTACTATTTTAACGTTTTATATTTTTGAAAAGGCGGCAGGCATTAGCTTTCACGTCATGTAAACAAAGCTTCAAACAGCGCTATAATAACGACAATATTTAAAATTAATTCTGTAATGACAAAGATTTCTCAGAACTTTTTTGTCTCGAACATCTGAAAACACACTATGTGATATTCTTTCGCCTATTGAGATGAATAAATGATTTCTTTATGTCACGTGACTTCGTTCATCATGACACTGCGCAAATGAAAAAAAAAAAGAATACTTTCCGGAAAAATGAAAGTTTCAATTTTCCAGGGCACATTTTCCCGTCTAGCAGCCGTGCAATAAGTGCAGCCACACCCGGAAAAGGAGGGATGCGGCAGACGATAATCGATATTTTGGCGGGAAAGAGACATCCCCCGCCCCTCCCCCCTCAAACTACACATTACCTACTCCCACGCTGGTTTACTGATCTGAGAGAGAGTAAAGTGTAAAAAGTCAACGGTGTTGGTCGGACGTAAAAGTTCGCCCAAAATGTTCACTTAAAAATTGGAATTTTACAGAATAAAAAGATATTTTTAACTGGTCAAAGCATAATTTTCAATACTTATCCAATTCTTTTATTAGTATTAGTATATTTATAGAGTTACTAGGTATAAAAATAGTTTCTGAAAAACTAGGGAAAGTAACATTACACGACCTTCAATTACCACTTAATGTTTTTAAATGTAATTATATATATCCTATAAGATATTATCATAACTTTAAATCCTAAAAATTTCTATGGTAAATATTAACAATCAAACAATGAATGAATAATTGAAACTTATTTTTGGGGAGGGATTTGAATATAGGATACTGTTTATTTGCTGTCCTCTGTCTATCGTAAATATTTGCTTTTGCTTATAAAATGTGCTTCATTCAACAAAAGAATATAGTTCAATGGTGTTTTCATCCTTTTTTAAAAGCAAAAGTTATTCATAATAGATAAAAACCATAATTACTTAATATAATTTCTGTATAAATTACCGCCCTTCAGAGTTTTAAGGTTCTAGGATGCAGCCTACTTAAAAAAGGGTTCGTCGATGTAAACCATGGTTTTAACCAGGTAGGTTTCTTTTAATTTCTTGAGGCAATTTTTTTTATTTTTGACCAAATTTGACCCAATGTAAGAAACAAATTGGTTGTGCCTGAATAGGCAGCCAAAAACTTATTAAGGGTGAAATTATATGATGCATCAGGACTTTGGTGCATATTTAATGTGCAATGGGCCTCTTGGGCTGCGCAGATTATTATTGGTGAGAATTCAATTTGGTGAAGGATAGGTTGCTCAATACAGGATAGGCAGTATAGGTTAAGAACAAGGAATAAGTTTCTTGCAGGTTTGTTTGTAAAATGTAAATACAGATTACAAACAAATCTACAAGAAAACCACTCTGCGATAGTTTGGACAGATAGCCATTATGAAATATACATATTGTGGATTTTAAATAAGTAAAACAAATAGCCTGTATTTAACCATTAAGGGTTCAAAAGATTATTAAAAAAAAATAATGTGTTTAAAGCATATATATACTACTTAACTAAATAATGCATCTGCCACATTTTTGGAAGCAATTAAAATGCACTTTAGTGTTAAAGAACCACCCATAAAAAAGTTTACTCTGCGATTTGCCATTTTTATAAATTACATACAATTATTAAAGTTGAAACTAATACAGCTAATAACCTATATACCTAACCATAGAAGTACGAGATTGTAAAAAAAAAATTTGTTCTCAAAGCGAATATCCTACTGTGGGGAGATGTGACTTAACTTTGGAACGTGGGACGCACAAGTGGTGTGTTGGGGAGTACGCTCCTGTAACTTACTCGTGTTTTCTTTTACTCGTGTAAAAATATGTATTAATTCTGTAAATAGTACCTGTAACTTTGATTACCTGAATACTAAACTAGAAATTGCTACCTGATTACCATCATTTCTCTATGTGACGTTACAGCTAGTATATTCGTTATATTGTTATGTACTAAATGTTACAACACTGATGTTTTTGAGTGCACTGATTACGAAATTTGTTCAACATTCCATTTTCTTTGAAGAACAGTCAAACTCTATTACAACAGCATAAAACATTGTTTATAGCATCAGAAATGTTCAGTCCTTTGGATTGCCCATATGACCAGCTTTAATGTTATAATATCTTGCTCATAACAACAATTTTCAATTGGTTATAGCCCAAGAAATGTGTTAATATAATATCCAAATGCTTTTTTCAAAAAATTATTTTAAAAATTCCCTCAACTGTTTACAAATTATTTTGATTAAACTATTGCTAATAGCACATCGAGTTAAAATGCATTCAATGGACACAAATTATTAAAAATTGAAATTTAAGATACTTATAATTCATAGTTTTCTACACTTATGCCAACTTATAACTTTGATTAATATTATGAGTACATAATACCTATTTTACATGATTTCATACACTTATTATTAGTTAGTCATTTTTACTTCTTAAATATTGTGGTCCCTTTAACCTTTTCAGTCCCAATGACAATTTGGCATCATCATTTTAGAATTTTTTTTCTGATCGTCCATAGCAATTTATGATTATGAAACACATCATTCGATTCTTCAAACTATTTTCTGATAAGAAAATATTTTTATTATCAGTAGATGTCATCCCTATTATTATTTTTTTTTAAATTAAGATCAGAAATACAGTGATGCCAAGTGGCATCACTGGAACTGAAAGGTTTAATGATGCTATATAACCGGGCTATACTGTATGTAATGCGAAAATTTAAGCTCGATCACAATTACATTAACGAAGAACAGATAATTGACACTGATCATTGTAATTTATGTGTTTGTCAAAGGATATATATCAAAGAACTCTCTAACTATAAATAACTGTAATCAAGGTTCAAGTAAAACTTGAACTATCTACCACCAAAGTTAGCTCTGACTTTAACCTAAACATATATGCAACCGTAACCTTACATTGATTAATAAATTAAATACTCATGCCAGATTGTCATGGGTCAAGCTTCCTTCGCTCCATGACATGTACTTAACTTATCATAAGCAATATAAATCATCCTGATGCACACCTCACAATAAAAATTTAAAAAACTCTAATAACATTTGTGTTTGTAATAAATAAGCTATTAAAAGCATCTATCAATTTTCAGGAGGTTCATTCATTAAAGAAATAACAAATCAGTGATTCTTTAAAGCTTGTTTATTACATGTAACTTAGCAACAGATTTAGCTATTAACACACCTAACCAAATGGAACGATTGATGTTTCTGACTAGAAAATCGGTTCAACATTTAATTTGCTCTTAAGTATAAAATATATATACGCCAAAAGTTATTTGCAATCACAATCACACTGATGAAGAAATATAGAAACTGATATTTCTAATTTATGTGTGATCTCTAACTATATATTGCCAAAGAAAATTTAAGAGATTGCAACAATTTTCTTGTGTTTTTAACAAATGTGATACTAAATTCATTGGTCAAATTCATGGAAGCCTGTTTTAAGCGTTTCCCTAGTAGGAAGCTCTAGCGTTAAAGGATAATTCATTAAAAAATTAGGAGTGATTCTTTAATCATTACCAGTATGATGTAACCAGTATATGTATCTAACTAACATTTGGTAAAATGTGTTAATGGTTACTATTGATGTCTTTGACTAGGAAATCTGTTCAATATTTTATTTGCTCTGAAGTATAAAATATACGCCAAAACTTTTGATCGATCACAATTACATTGATGCAGAAATATAGAATTACATAAAATTGATACCGATCGTTCTAGTACATGTGTTTTCTCTTTAATAAACTAAATCTACTCTTTAATAGCTAACCAACCTTAAAACATGTCAAATGCACTATTCACAAGTCAAAGATGGCAATTTAACATTTTATTAATAATAAGGGTACACATTATAAATTATTTATATTACTTGATAATGTACACCTTTTATTTCGCGATTATAAAGTTAGTCGTTCTTACCCCTCGTCATTATCGTTGTCCCTTTAACGATGCTATAACCGGGTAGTATATACTGTATGCCAAAATTTATGATCGATCACAATTAAGTTGATGAAGAAATAGAGAAAATTGACACCGATCGTTCTAGGTTTGTATGTTTATGGAAGCTAACCATTCTGAAAACATGTCAAATGCACCCTTTGCAAGTCAAAGATGCCAATTTATCATTTTTATTAATAATAAGGGTCAAATTATAAATTATGTTTATATTACAATGATATTCTACACTTATTATTCCGTGATTATAACGTTAGTCATTTTGCCTCGTAAATATCGTTGTCTCTTTAACGATACTATAACCGTGTAGTATGTCAGAATTTATGATCGATCACAATTAAGTTGATGAAGAAATAGAGAAAATTGACACCGATCGTTCTAGGTTATATGTTTATGGAAGCTAAGCAATCCGAAAACATGTCAAACCCTTTGGACACGCCGGTGTGAACGCGCTAACAACAACAACTTACCGAATCCGAGGATTTGAGCAGATCTGAAGTGTCCGTCGCCGCGCCGTTCATGTAAATCTGGTCTTTGGGGTGAGAGGAATTGTCATTCTCGTCCGGCATTCCCTGCACCAGAAGTCCGTTCACTAGAGCTGCAGTTGCCATGGTTCAAACACACACACACAAAATGATGTAGAAGATGAAGTTTTTTTTTCTCTCTCTCTCTTCCCAATCAATCAAATCGAAAAAGTGTCTTTAAAATTGTTGAATCTGAAAGTCACAGTTAAACGATGAACCTTCCAGCGGTGTCTGATCGGTATGCCATTGCTAGATTTGAAGATGTAACGGGTTAAAATAGAGTATAAATATTTTTTTCAATTTTTGGTTGACAAGTATAAAAACAAAGATGCATTACCGAGTGCCCGGATGCACGCTTTGAGGGGGTGAAGGGGGAACACAAGGACGCGCATGCGCACAGGATAATATTTTTGGTTTTGCAAACATTGTTGACTACTTATTGTCAAAAAATGAGTTTTAACACATTAAACTAATACTTTGTAACTTTTAAAATATCACAAGCCTTTGCATTTTTCAAAAATAATACAAAATTTGAAACATAAATTTATTAGAATGGATTACGGCTTATTTAAAATGTTAAAAATATATAATTTTAAAATAACTTCTTTTCATGTTAGCTAAAGAAGTTTTGATTGCAACCGTATCTTTTTAAAAAAATGTTTACAAAATAACGAACAAAACAAAACTTTCAACAATTTAAATCGAGCAATAGATTGGTAGAAAAATTATAATCATTTAAGGTATAATTTTACATCGGTTTAAATATATTAATACGGCTTTTAATGAAGCATTTTATGCATAGGAAACATGGAAAATGAAAACGCTTTTCATCTAATGATAAGTGGACAAATTGAGACTGCAGATGTATGTATCTTCTGATAATAAATACATATAAAGAGTTAAACTCGAATTTAAAAATATTAATTAAAATACGATAATGAATTATCGGGTCATAATTGAATTATGAAATATTTTGATTTGTACAATATAAGAGTTTAGTTTAAACAGTTATCAAAACAAAATTTGTGGGCATTAAATTTCTAAAAAAAATAAACTTAAAAAAGTAAAGTTTTAGTTTTTCAATATTTTGCATTACTAAAAAAATAGAGATTCTTAAAAATTAAATGTCTGAAGTAATTTGATTTAGCATTTTATACATTGTTCATTATTACATTTAATTCCTTTAGCCATTAACTAAACAAAAATCACTTTTATTATGGTACAGCTATGATATGATGGCAAGTCTTTTAATTAAAAACTTTTAGCAAGTTGGAATATCTAACTAGAGTTCCTATACCTATCAATGGAATATGAAGTGGAATGTTTGCCACATTTGATCATATTTGTTGTTTAGTAAGGTAACACAAATCGCTAAATTGAGACTGGGAATTATATTATTGCTGTTCCTTTTTTTATTGCTCTTTCATTAATACTATTGCCCAATTTATAGTAACCAGTTGTATTGAATGTTAATAATAATTACAGTCGAAATGTACTTTTTTTTGTATTTTTTTAGTTCCCAGAAATTGACGAGATCTACTGCAAGCATTGCTTTGTCTATGGCCCAGATTGGGTGGTTACAGCAGTAAGTGGTACTCAAAGGAATTTGATGTGCACTTTCTAATGGGCCCAATTCTGGACTTCGCACAATAACAATTTTTTTAGTTAATAAATAGCTAGAAGTCACCTGATGAGGTTGGCACTTGAGCTAGCACAAACTGAATTACAATTACGGACCATTAGAAGATTAAAAGGGCTATAACCTGTCATAACTATATTTTAGTAATTATGATAGAATCGTATTAGTTTTTAAATTAATCACATTAGTTAATCACATTAGTTATGTACTGGTCATATTTAAAGATTAATAAGAAATTAGTACCACTGAGAGTAAATAACCTCTGAAAAAAGAAATTATATTGTGTTTATTATTAACAAAACTAGATTCTGTTTCACTTCATGGCCATATTTTTAAATATTTAATTTCCAGTTAATGTATCCACTTCAGAAATTTTTTTAACCTTGAAATATATATAATTTTTTTTATTTGATAAATTTAATTATATATTTTTTAATTTATTTAAGTAGCCAAATGCATTAGAAAAATATTTATAAACATTAAGGAAATATTACATTGGTCCTGGCTTATAATTTTTTACCAATTGTTTCAGGGTATAGAAGAGGGCATCTCCCAAATTTCCCAGAAGGGGGAAGTGGGCCACTTTGCACTCAACTTCCCCCTGGACATCTCCTTCAGGAGCACCAACCCATTCGGGTGTAAGACAACTTTTCTTCATTTTTAGTTAGAAAGAATTTATATGTTAAAAACATTAGTATTGACATCCAAGATACTCTATCTGTATTTCCTACATATTATAGATTGAATACAGAAAGAGTCAACCCATCTGTCTGTATTCCCTTTCCTGGCTGGGTTTAAAACCCAGAACCAGAGATTGAAAAGTTACTTTTAAAGCGTAAATATGTTAAGTTAATTTATTAAAAATGTAACTGTTTCAATTATTCTCAATGCGGAACGTAGCTAATTACAGTTATGTAAAAAATTTCAGGCAGTAAGTCAAGCTAAAAATTCAAATATCATATCATAATATCATCATATATCAATATCATATATATCTTTGAAAAAGGGTAAGCCCTTTTTCAAAGGGAACTAAGATTAAAGAAACATAAGCATAAACACAGCACTGCAGTTAGACTGAATTAAAAACAAATTATTTGATTTTAAAAGGAGTTGCATTTTAAAAATTGGCATCTGACAATCTTCAGAATGCAAGGAAAAAGTGCCAAAATTTTGGTTTACCTTGTTACTACTAAAAGTAAAAAGTTCAGTTACTTTCTGAAAAATCTAACAAGGTTACTTTAAAAAAAAGTAACAAATCGAATAAGATGTTAATCTTATCCCTGTCAAGCCAAATGTCCTTTGGCTTGACAAGGGCCCTATTTTGCTTGTGTGACAATCATGTTCTTTTCCTTTTTCTAAAATAAAATGTTATCCTTCCTTTAATTAATATTAATTTGCAATTCAATTATCAATTTAATATAAAATGACCAATTAAATGTTTAAAAATTTGTTCCCTTTATAAGATTCAATCATACTTTAATAGAAAATAGAATAATTTTCTAAAATTATCTTGCATTCTATCAGTAACTGTATGACATTTAAGTGGTGTATTGTAATCTTTAAGATTTTTTATGCATCCAAATATTGTTATGTTCCACAGCAATATTATGTCTTTTAAAAAGTACCTAATAGAAGATTTGAATGATAAACACCATCTTAATGATAATTAAACATGATCATACAATTATTATTACTTATGTAATTACTAATGCAATATTGATAAATGATTTATTTTGTAAAAACTATATTTACTATAGTATAGTCAAACCTTTGTAATAAGAACTAAAAGAAAATATAAAGTGTTTTGTATAAAAATTTATACAAAACAATTTTATTTTATGCTTAAAAGTCTAATGTTTAGTCTATCATTATTGTATACTTGAAAAAAAATTAATTTATTTTATATACATTCTTAAATATTCAATTCAGAAAAACTTTATTATTTATTTTTGCATGATTAACTAAGAATCAAGAGAAATTTAATGAACTTTGGAAAAAGTTTTTAAAAAACTCCTGGTCTTCTAGATGTTTCTCATTTTTGTATCTAAGGAACATGATGACTTCATCTTTACAATTCCATTTTCAACAAAAAAAATCTTTAAAATTCTTAGGGTTTTTAATGTGTATTTTATTATCATCAACAGTAAATTCTGTTTTTTTTACAGGGAGAAAACTATTTAAATTTCATGGGAAATTGTTATAGTTAACTGTACCAAGTATAACATTTCAAAACATTAAAAATTTAAAGTCAATGGACTGTGTCAATGTAATTTTTTTTTTTACAATGAAACACTTTATTTAAGAAATTTGAATTCTTAGATAAAGATGTTTAAACAAATTAATGAATTTAAATTGCTAAATAGCAAATAGGAATGTTTAAAATTTTTACAGGTTATTTTGCATCTATGATGTATTAAAAATAAAATAATGTACTTAAAATAAGTAATTTACTTAATGTACTTAAAAAAATAAGGTTTCCTTCCTTGAAACTTCAAAACAAATATTGCTTCATTCAAATAAAATGGATTCAATTAACAAACAAAATAGTTTACAGAGTAGTTTATTATTCCAACTTTCAATTAACATAAGCACTACTTTTTAAATAATTTCTTTCACTGCTTGCAAAAGTTTTCAGTGAAATCAAACAATTTGATTTTTAAGATACACACATACAAACTTATCAAATAATCTTTTTTAATTAATAATAAAATACTAATTTTGTTTGAAAAATGTAGCTAATTATAACAGCTAGAATCCATGATTTAAGAAAAGATATCTGTATTCCTTCTTTTTCCCAATAAATTAAAAAAAAAACTGGCTACTGTTTAGCTTGTAATATATAATATATTTATGACTTTTTGTTAAAATTTTCTATAGATGTACAAGCTAAATAACCTTTTTTATGTATTTTACTCAGGGCCTCAGCTAGTAGTGAGTGTGTATGGCATCGACTATTTTGGAAATGACGTGGTTCGAGGCTACGGATCAGTGCACCTGCCAATTTCTCCTGGAAAGTAAGATTCTAAATAAATTTTTATGTATGATTATTTGACTATTATTTATATATTTTTATATTTGATTTTAAATGTTATGAAATTATTTATATCATATTAAATTTTGTATATTGATTTTTACACTGAATATCAGGTTTAAACTGAAATTATTTCTTAAGTATCAAAAAAGCAAAAGTGGGAAATTTTGTTCCAGCAAAAGGCCAAAAACTTAAGCAACATTAAAAAATTCTTTAAATTGAAAATAAAAAACACATTATTAAAAGAATATTATACATTTGCTGTCAATAAATACAGAAAATGAAAGTATTTTAAATGCAAGGCTACCTAACTCAAATATAATTAATTTTTCAAAACATTTTATTCATAAACAAATTCCATAAAAATTTTGGGGAATCATGCTAGTGCATTTTAGAGAAAAACTAGTTTTTTTCTATCATTTTGTGAAAAATGCTGTCATAGTTTAATTTCTGATACTTTTTCACTGGTTCAATTAAAGTTTATCAATGCCATTTTAAAGACACTTTATAATTTATTTAGCAAAAAAAGCTAATTCTTTGGCTGTATGATTCTCAAAATTAATCAGACAAAACTACCAATTCTTATTAAAATTAAATTTTTTTAGAACGATGTATCTTATCATACAATTAGAAACAGGGATTTTTTACTCCATTAAATAAGAAATTTTTCCTTCGGACATCGAAAAGTAGTAAGAACGATTTTTTATTTTTATTATTATTTTTTTTTTAAAATTCAGAAAATAAAAAGTGACCTAATTGAAAAATTAGTTGACTTTTTATTTTCTGAATTTTTTAGTTCGTGCAATTCTTGTGTTATGTGCTTGCTTGTTTCGATTTTTTTATCGTTTTGTGTTCGATCTTCTTGATCGTTTGTGTGACTTGCTTGTTTTCGATTTTATAGTGTTTCTACTTTTTATGGGTTTTTTAAAGTGATTGTTTCATAAGTTTGCTATGGTTCATCTTGTAATAAAGAACATATTAATAACTTTATGTTGACAAGTTTCTATTACTGTACAATGTTCTCTTTTCAAAATTTTAATTCTGCCATTATTATTTTATAAAATGATACCAAAAAATTAATTTTGGGAAAAATATAAATTTTTTTTTCAAAATTTTCTCTCTGTTTCTAACTGTATTATAAGATACAATTATGTCAACTAAGTTTGTAAATATATCATGCGACTAATCAATTAGTTGAATGATATATTTACAAACCTAGTTGACATGGTTTTTCTCTGTTCGAAAAAGTTGTAGTTATATTTTTTAATAGCTGAATGAAATGCAGACAAACCGACTTCATATTAAAAATATATATTTAGGGTAAAAAATTTAAGTTTTGTCTTTCATGATGTGTATTTTTTAAGACTGTTCATTATTATTTTTAATTTATTTTAATGAATTTCATATTAAATGTAATTCAAAGATAATATTAATAAATTATATTAACTTTTCTCATTAACTTTAATATTAAGGTTTTTGAAATATTTCTTAATTATATCGTATATTGCTTAAAACAGTCAACAACAATATTGGATCATGTTTATTTTATTCATTTATTGAAGTTTAGTTATAGAAACGAACTTTTCTATATTTATAGAATAATAACTAAATTATTAGTATTCAAAGTACAGAAAAAACATATTAGATAATTTAATTAGCCTTTTTAGAAAAATTAGTAGTTTACTATTTGATTTCTTATAAAGTAATATATAAATCAGTTAATGTCAAGAATTTAAAAGTCTTTCACCATAATTTAATAGATGTAAAGAAATGTATACTTTTAACATTACAAGTTATAACATTTTAGTCTTAACTGTATATGTTAAACCACTTTATTTAAATAAATGTAATTTTCACAAATCTCACCAATTTATCTGCAGTTATAATTTAAATTCAATTTATTTGAAAAACTTACTCTTTAATATTCATTATTTCCAATATTGTTTATATTGAATTTCTATTCTCATACCAAACTTCCTATCATCAGTTATACCTATTCTATTTATAAAATACTTTGTAAAATTAGATTAAATACATTTTTACAATATTAAGCACCCTCTTATGTTTGTGTTTGTAGTTTGCTTGTCCTTCAATTCTTTAGTAGTTGCAACATTTCTTGGTCCTGCCTTTTTTTTTTCAATTTGTTAATTTTTCTTAACAAGCTTTTACATTATTTTTGAGTTATTTTCTTATTTAGTTAGCCTATTTTAGGACTATAATGAACCTAACAATTCTTGGAAGCAAGACTGTTGTGTTTGAACTATTACCTTTAAAATAATTATTAATAAAGAAATATTTGAGGTTGAATAAGGAGCTGTTTGGAAAAACTTGATGTTTCAAAGTTGCCAAAAAAACCGAGTAATATAATCTGTTTAACAATTAGTTAAAACAATAAAAAGAATTTTGCACTAACGCCTCAAAAATACTTGTTTTTCCATTCAGTTCTTTCAAAAAAGACTTTTTTTACTTTTTGTGAAGTATAGTATTTTATATGCAACAAATTTTTATTCTGTATTTATTTCTTTGGTTTGAAGTACTAGATCAAGGAAGCTTTACAAATCAAACAGAAGAATTGTTTTTAAAATTTCCGACTGAAAATTTTAAGTTATGCTTTTCGATTCACATCTATAGGGATTTTAAATAAATGGATTAATAATAAATAGATTTTAATTTAAATGGATAATTAGTAGATTTAATTAAAAATGGATTATTAATTAAGTAGTTTTAATAGATAAAGCTCATACTAACCAGTTCATGAACATTTGATTGCAATTCCTTACCATTTTCTACAGTCATATAATTATACGAGGCGTGTTTTTTAAGTAAGTACCGTTATGCCACACAGAGGGCGCGGCGCTGCGATCGGCGTTCTGCGCATGCGCACTGGGTACCTACATCTCTTGTCTACTCACTGACGATATTGCAATCCGATTTGTCATTGTTTTACGTTTTCTGCTGAGTGTTTAAAATGTCTCCGATAATCGTGAGTCCCGCCGACTGTGAAGTACAGTCTGTTATAAGATTTCTTAGTGCTAAAGGCCTAAAATCAATCGATATTCATCGGGAGATCTGTGCAGTTTACGGACAAGACATTATGAGTGATGGAATGGTAAAGCGTCTGTTTTCTCTCACCTTATTGTCCACTTGCTGCACCAAAATTTCATTAACGACTGAAGGACGCCCGCCCACTCCGTTGTTCATCATGAACATTCGTGCGGCCTTCTTTAAATGATCTCACCCAGTTTCTTACCATTCCATCACTCATAATGTCTTGTCCGTAAACTGCACAGATCTCACGATGAATATCGATTGATTTTAGGCCTTTAGCACTAAGAAATCTTATAACAGAACGTACTTCACAGTCGGCGGGACTCACGGTTATGGGAGACATTTTAAACACTCAGCAGAAAACATAAAACAATGACAAATCGGATTGCAATATCGTCAGTGAGTAGACAAGAGATGTAGGTACACAGTGCGCATGCGCAGAACGCCGATCGCAGCGCCGCGCCCTCTGTGTGGCATAACGTTACTTACTTAAAAAACACGCCTCGTATATAAATTTGTCATATTGTGATTCATAAAAAAATTATTGATGTATTGTTAACTATTCTGCTGAACAAAATTACACAACTGCTACACAAAAATTTATTTGTTTGAACAGTTTTAGTTATGTTAGCTGTTTTTTTTTTCATTCTTATTTTCTTACTTCCTACACTTGAATTCTTATTTTCCTACAATTGGCTTGGATATGCAAATAAATAAATGTTTACTTAATATAAAAGTATAGAGTTATAGAAGATATAATAGTTTTAGAAGAGAGATAGATGCACATCAAAAATTATAATGGCTCACATTGAAATTTTTCTTATTTTTTTCCCGATTTCTGGAGTCATGAAACTTGTTCATTTCGGTCATGAATTTGGGACTTTTCATTTTGGCAGAACATTTGGCCTTTACAGAGATATTTTCTTTCCCTTCCATACACTGTTGGATGCTTTGTATTCTATATATTGCAAAGTAAAGTCTATATACAGAGTCGGATTTCTAAATAGGCAAAGTAGGCTGTAGCCTACAGCGGCAAATTTTAAGAACAATTAATACGGCATTCGACATAAAAAAATATAATAATACTAATATTTTTAAGAAAGAGACAAATAATTTTCATTAATGTGTAAACGTTAAACGTACATAGAACAGTTCATAAAATTCACCTACTATTTCGATTTAGAGTGTATATAGATGATTCTAATATGTAGAAAGAAAAAAAAAATATTGAAGAAAACTATATCTGACGGCAAATCGATCGTAGCCTATAGGCGGCAAATCTTTAAATCCGGCCCTGTCTATATATTGTAAAGTTGTACTATATGTATTGCAATGCACAAGTGCTTTGCGATATATAGAAATTTCTCTAGTTTATTCTCCTGCAGAAATTTCTTTAGTTTATGCTAAAAAAAGGTGACTTTTATCCTCCAAAATTTCATCCAAATTGGCACTAGTATGTATCCCACCACTGATAGTGATTAATTTTAATGAAGCAAAAGAAGTATGCAAATTCTGCGTAAAGTGCAACTATAGTATACTTACCTTATCATCAACATTTGACTGCAATTCCTTACCACATCCTAAAGAGGCATTTTATTTCCCTTCCAGACACTGCAGGAAGGTGGCCATGTTTGTCCCTGAATCCTCCTCCCTGCTGCAGAGGCTGACCAGCTGGCTGATTGGCAGGAGGCCGGAGTTTGTGGACCCCCGGGTTGTGGCACAAGGGGAAGGCAGGGAAGGTACTTATTTCTTGGTTAATCTGAAATGAAAAATAACAATTATAGAGTATTTAAGTGGAAGATTTCTTGGTGGAAAAACTGCTATATATGTGATAAAAAGGAGAAAGTGAGCTTTAAGTTTTCAGCGTGAATTTCGATTTATTAATTTATTAAAAATGGTACTTGCAAACAGTAAAAAATATACTGAAATTTAAGTTTATGAAAAAGAACTTTTATTGTCTTGTAAAAATAAAATGTGTTTGGTTCAAAAAAGAAGTTAGATTCAAAATCCATTTTTATACGAGAATCACATTTATAAACAAAACAGAGAATTGTTAATTGTCCATTGTTTATGTGTTTTTTCAGTGTTTTCGTTTTAAAATTTTGACTTAAGTAAAAATATTAGAGTGATTAGATATTTTCAAAATCGATGAAGTACACTTCTGTGGGCAGATAAACTGCAGTAACTAACTTGTAGCCTTTGACCATTGTTGCAAGCTTTCAATAAAACTCTAACCTATCAGAAAGAATACCGGTAAAAAGCCTGTGATTACTTCAAAACAAAAAGAAACCCACCCCAAAAAATATAGATAATTCTAAGCATCATTTTCATTTTTTGGTATACTTGTAGTTTTAGTCTTTTATTCGGCTAGTCTTGTAATATGGTGCAAATCACTTAGACTACACTCTGCCAACCTAACTTCGGTAAAAACAAAGAGTAAAAAGGTAGAGGGATAATCACGGTTGGTCCGTTAGGTGGAAACTCTTGTAAGGTAATATGTACATACAAAATAATTTTAATACTATTTAAACAAAATAGTAAAATACACTTTTCATTCTGATAAAATTGCCAAATTTTCTCAAATAATATTCAAATCTGACCGTGAACGAAACTAATGTTTTAAACATGCTTTCTGAATGGATTCACAAGTAATTTATGGAACTCTTTACATCCACGGAAGGATCTTCTCCATAGCATAGCATATTTCTACTTACCCTACTTAGGTTGGCAAGGAGTGTAGAACAAATGTTTCAAAAATTAAAAACTCTCTAGGTTATTCCCACCATTTATGAGAGAGAATGACTCTCTCTACAGCCCACCATTTACGAGACTACTGATCTATTGAAATCAAAAATTAGAGTATAATTAAAGGAAGTTACTTTTTTTGTGAAAATTCTGTTAGATTTTTAGGAAAGTAATTGTAATTCAGTAATTTTTAGCGGCACTGAATTAAAGAAAATTTTCGTTACTTTCCAAAGGCTGTTTGCAAGATGCCAATTCGGACACAAATTTTTTAAAAAAATGTATTTTAATTGCAGTGTGTTGTTAGTGCTTACGTTTATTTAATCTTGGTTCTTATTTATAAAAGGTAAGATGGTGTGGTGAATTTTATTTAATTTCGTTTTTTTTTTAACTTTCTTTGTTTCGGAACCCCCATTTTGAGAAGTATAACTTTTGCACACAGTACTTATCTTTGCAACCGAAATCCTTCAAAATTACAAACTAAATATCTGTCACTCAAATTTCTCACAAAATAGTATAAATTCTAATATCTTCTTTTGACCAATCCCTGTGCAATAAAGGTGGGACAAATTCATTCCCAGTGAGATTCGAAACAAACAATAATTCATCACTTTTGCACCTATTCCCTGGCCAAAAGGACTTGTGATGTTCTGATGCAAATTTACTTGTTATTTATTTTTGTGCTGTGGTTAGTTATATTAAATGTCTAAAAAAACCTTCTGATAATTCCTACATTTATTCATCTACAACAACACCAGTCACCACGCCTCAATGGTTATATTATTATAATTTTTAGCTTGGCTTACAGCTTGCAGTTTTTCAAAGTAACTGCAATTAAATACTTTTCATATGAAGTAACTGAACATCAAAGGATGAGGGTTTTGAGTCTTGTGCTTAAACATGTAAATTTGAACAAATAAACTATTTGCGCCACTAATCTTAGTTGTTTACTTCTTGAATCCTCTCATATATTTGCACTAGTGCAATTTATAAGCAAACATATAGATTGTATTGCAGTAATCTAGTATTAGTAAAAATATCATAATCATAAAGTTCATCTAAAACATATCTAAATTGAAAGAGTATTAACTACTGTGAGTGTTGACTATTGTATGTAGTTTAACAATTAACACTTGTATTAAGTACTTGTATAAGTATTTAAATTTACTTTAGATCAATATAATGTATCAATCATAGTAAACACTTGAGTTAACTATAGTACAATGTAATGTTAATTGTTAAGTAATGCAATTCAATATAATGTATCATACTTGATATAGATAAGATTTCAACCATCATTGGAATGATAATCAGGCACAAGCTCATGTTTGATTTAAACAATTCTATTTTAGCAAATATATTTTGGATTGCCAAAGTTTTGTTTTTATTTCTGATCATCGGTTATATCTTGCTGTGTCATTTAAAATATATTACTATTTAATATTCATTTTAGTTTGATATAGAGTGATTCAACAGTGAAAACTAGGAGTGTGTAACACTACAAGACTTTCATTTGCTACTCAATATATCAATACATTTAAATGTTAGTGTAAGGTTACTTCACTAACTTTAAAACCTAAAAAGTTATGTCTTTGTGCAGTGCATGTACCAATTTTCTTAAAAACAATCTATGACGTCTGACTGGTACCTTTAATTTGTGTACCAAATTTGAATTCTGTATCTCTTTTAGTTCAATCCATAAAGTAGTTTCAGACGGGCAGTCTGACAGACTGATTAATATTCACTAAAAAAAAATTATAATCAGCTCCCTTGGAAAAGTGTAGAAAACACAAAATCTCTATTTTAGATATTTAATCCCATCGCAATACTTTCATTGCTCCATATTTTGTAATTGAAATTTAGAAAATATTTACAAATACATTTTTTTTTTCAGTTACGAAGGTGAAATCCCAGGGACATATGAACATAGTCTTCAATATTATTACCAAAGACCTGGACAAGTTGAATTATGACACTGGATAACTTGGTTTGAAGTATCATTTTATACAATGATTGTATTTAATGGATGTTTTAAATTTTCTAGTCATTTTGTAATGGATCATCAATATATTTTAGAAAAAAAAACTCATTATTTATTTGAAACATGATCATTCAAATTTCATTTGATGCATGGTTTCGTATGTGTTTTATATTGCAATTAAAGGGGTTTATTTATTGTAAACCTGTTTTCACTGAGTAGATTTGTGTTTAAATTTCAACCCTTTCAGTCCCAATGACAATTTGACATTATTTTAGAAATTGTTTTTTGATTGTCTATAACCATTTATGACATCAAGAAGCACATCATTCGATTTTTCAAACTTTGTTTCTATTGGAAAACATTTTTTATTAATCCCAATGTATGTCAGCCCTATTTTTTTTTAAATTATGATCAGAAAAACAATGATGCCAAATGGCATCATTTGAACTGAAAGGGTTAAACTTATTAATTCAAATTGTGGATGTTTTAATATTTAGTTTACAGAAGTAAATCATTTTTAATCCTATCACTCTCAATTTAATAAAATAAATAAAATGTGTGTGCTGCTGTAAAAACTGTCACTTGATGCTTTTATACGTCTGTATCCTTACATGAACAAGCATTGTTAAAACTACAAAAGCAGTCAAAATTAAACCGGTCTATTTAAATTTTTATTGTGTACTTTTAATGTGCTATTTACTTGACTTAATGTTGTTCAAGAATTATGTATCGTGTAATTATATGTTATCCAGTCTGTAGAACTCTGCTATACCGTTATTCAAAGAACTGAGATGTTTAAGATGTTTTAACGAGATACAGTATCAACATTATATTACAGGATGGTAACAGAACCTGGAATTTAGGAAATTCTCAGGGAACTTTTTTAATTCTGGAAATATCAGGGAATTTTTTCCATTTTGGATTACTTAAATATCCGGTTTAGGTTCTTGGAATCACTACTGACGAACACTTGATAAAAAAAAAAAATTCGGGTTGATCCGATTAACCTGAAGGACCAATCTTGGAGGAAGGATCGATTTCTCGAGAGTCAGGTTATTACATGATTTTCTGATCACATGATTCCTCTAAAATCAGAATATCGAAAATGTAGAAAAGTTAGGTAGGCTAACCCATAATCCGGAAAGACTTAATTCCCTCGATGTCTGGATTAAATTTCCTGTATTGCATTGAATTATGTGTGTTGCATGTTTTCTAGGTAATTGTAATATCAGGGAACATTTTTTCTGTGATTTTGTAACCACCCTGTATTATATGCTCATTTTATTCATTAAAGTGACATCTATTGAATAAATTTTAACTAGAGTAAAACATTGCTCCTGCTCCCCAATAATAACTTGTTTGAGCGGAAAATATTTTTCAAATTTTGTGGCGCTTTGCATCCTTTGGAGAATAAAATCTAAATGGTGAAAAATATATATATTTTTTTGTCTTTAAGAAAGTATATATTTTTAGCGTTATAACCAAAGAGTTAATCAAAAATTGTTGTAAACAAAGTATTTTAACATTACATGTAAACGTAATTAAAGGGATTGAATATTTATTACGTTATAAATGAGTTGTAATCAAGTTTGCAATATATATTTATTAACAATTAATAGTTTAATAACAATTAAAACCGTGTTATGGATTAAATGTATTAATGTAATATGTTAAGATGAAACAAATAAAAATTGACTATAAAATACTTGAATTGTTTAAAAATTAAGCATTATATCATTATTATTTCATCTCAACAAAGTATATTAATGCCACCTAAAGTTTCAACTCATAACAGTTGATTTTTATGCAGTACTTAACCACTTCTTATTTTAAATGTCTTGAGGCATTTTAGTAATTGGAGTATTTTCATGCAAATTTATAGTTACTCCCAGAAATATGGTATGTGTAAATTAAAAAAATAGTTTTCGAAATTATTATATTAGACTATTAATTAGAATTTAGTAAGAACAATTCTATTTTTCGAAAATACACAGTATCTTTTTTACGTAATTGAAAGCCTAGGGCTGTTTCTGGTAATCATTCATTCTATTATAAAATCTGCTTTTCCTTTGACATATTTCAGTATTTTTCTAGAACATTATCAATTGGTTGTTTCTATCATCAAAACTGTTCATTATAATGTTTAAAGTGCATTTACTGTGTGTGTAAACTAGTAAAAAATATTTCTACAAATTACTGGCCTGTCCTTTTTAATAAAATATTAATTATTTGTAACAACTGGTCATGTTTTTATTCAAATTTCTCTATGTAATTTTTTACCCATTTAATTAGATACATTTAAAAGTTATGCTAATCTTAAATAATAAGGCACCTAGTTAAAGAAAACTTAAACTTGAAAAGCTTTTTATTTTTTGCAGTTCCTCACAGAAACTAGGTAAGCTGTGAAGATTAATAAAGTTGCAGATTAAAAAGGAAATTTCAAACTTATGTTTTCAAACAGTTTATAAGTAAAAATGACCTAAAACTACAATAAAAAAAGTTTCACTGGAATAACCTAATTTAGAACTAAAACAAATATGTAATTTAATCTAAATTACAGTTTTTGACAGAGTAGTTCCTTTTTAATAACCAAAAACGCATCAACATGCAAACTGCAATGTTGAAATATATAAGCTTCGAAATATAGCATAAAACATTAAGAGATAATATATAATGCTTGATTTGCTTAAAATTACTGATTACCGTCAGTGCGGGTAACTTTGGCCAAAATCATAGTTTTTTTCACAAAAGAAGAAAAATTTAACTTCAAAAACGATTTAAACACTTAAAAATCCTTATGCATTCTAAGTATTGTACATTTAGGAATAATTTTCAGGCATTTTTGTTACTTTTTATAAATTAATAAAAAATTGGTATTAATTTTTAAAAATAAGACACTTAGGGCGGGTAACTTTGGCCACTTAAGAAATACATAAGAAACATACTTTTTAACATCCTTAAAAGCTGTGTTAACGATTTAAATAGCAATTTTAAAACTTTAAACCCAAAAATAACAAAGTTATAAGACATATAGTTATTTAAAATGGTATATAACTTAACATTTACATTGCAGTGCATTGTGGAATGGCATTACACGTTGAATACTAGTATTTTTTGTCGCTTAAAAGAAAGAAAAATAAACTTCTATTTTAATAAGGAAAAAATAACTTTTTTGGAGCAAGATTTAATAACAAATATATTTGTAAAAAGCAAACGATTTTATTATAAAAGGTGAAAAATAATATATTTATAATTAGGATTTTAAAATGTTTACCTTTCGACATTTGCGATTTTGAGTGGAATACGTATCTTGCATTCTATCTTTATCTTTTTAATGTTTAAAATCATGAGATTAAAAAAAATATCTAAAAATTGAGTAATCATAAAAGTAAGAATTTTTTCAAAAATAGTTAAACTTAATAAACTTTTACATACATTTTTTAAAGTGCAAAGTTCCATAAAGAAATATTTACATCTGTGGCCAAAGTTACCCGCATTCATCGGCAAAAGCTTCCCAATAACAAATATTTAAATACAGCATAAAAAGTAGTCAACTTAGAATAAAACAAATGGTGTAATATTCTTCCTCATTAATAAAAGAATCGAATAGCGTGTTTTATTTAAATATTTTCAATATTTTTTTAAGTGTTCCAGACAAAAGTTGGAAGAGATAGATTTTTGTCATTTTATGCTCGTAAGAATGAAAACAGCATTTGTAGTATTGCCAGATTTAGAATGAGATTTTTTTTACATGAAATGAAAGGCGATATTTCCACCTTTCCAAAAATGTAAAACAATTTAAGATGAGATCATTTTATGAAGAGAAATTAAGAAACAAATATTTTTCCGACGCGTGGCCAAAGATACCCGCTTTGACGGTGCTCTAAAATTGACTGGATTCAAATGAAAAATTATCATATTGTTAATTTATACTTGTTAAAGGGGAATAAGCCGGATCTCTGTCAATCGAATATTACCCCACATTTTTAAATGGGTCCGAATATTTTTTTTATTATTATTTTTTTTTTCAATAAATAAGTTTACAACAGAACATGCGAACGAAATGTGTACAAATTTCGCTCATACTGCGGGCAAGAAAATAGTTGTAATTTTTTTATTTCTTAACTTTCGTACGTCGAAAGAACAATGTGCTTTTTAACCTGTTCTTTCATATTGAATATACTTCTACTAATAATAAATGTAATTTTAAAAAAAATTATAAAAAAATTAAAAGATGAAATCTAATAAATTGGATTAATATACGATATTTAAAGACCCTCGCCAGATAAGACGGTGAAAAATGCCCCCATTCCAATCGGGCTAATTTTTTTTCGAAATGCGTCATATTTTTTAGCTGAAACTTGGCTGAGAAGTTGTCCAATGTCCATACTATGAGGTATTTTCAGAAAAAAAATTTGATCCGATTGGAATGGGGGCATTTTTCACCGTCTTATCTGGCGAGGGCCTTTGTAACATAAAATTATAAAATGTAATAAAATTTTAATTTATTTTCATATTTATTGAAGAGTACATTTCAGAATTGAAGAGTACACGGGAAGAACCGATTGATTTCGGACAAGGCCTTCCATAATAGCCTCTTTGGGGGTGATAGCGAGAAATCGCTTAAACTGGTGTAAAGAAGCCAGTTACTCGCTTTGTTTATCTTTCGCGGCAACCCTAATTCACGCCAGAGTTGAGTGGAACGAGTCACACGTTTGTACCGCAAATGAAGAACCATAAGAAAAACCGTTTTCTGGTCGCCAATGTCCGCCAAGCAGAGATAATTGAATCGGTGAGTGCAGAAACGTCAGTCACTAATTTCAAATGTTTCAGGGGGGAGGAAAAACTCCTCCATTATTTCTGCATTCAACACTCGAAACAAACGTCCTGTATCTACGGAACTACTCAACAGCCTAACGCGGTTTTTACATCCAACACGCATCTTGCCTTTCTACGCTTATTTTCATTGAAAACGAGTTTTCGGATTTTTTTGACTGAAGTGGTTTCTGCACTCACCGATTCAATTACGGAAAGACTCTCAAGAAATCAATCGGTTCTTCCCGTGTACTCTTCAATTACTTTCATTTGTTTAATCAATGTTTCACGTTGTGAGTGGCAACAGTTCCCGGTGTATTGTTAGTATTTTTGATCCTTCTGGAATTACATTTATTTTGCGAACAAGCGAATGTGTGCCCAAAATTTGTCTTTCTGTAGAACTAAAACTTTTTCCTGTTCGTGAATCACATTAAATTGCTGCCCCCCCATTAGGCTTAATTGCTCTACATAAGATAAAATATCATCTAAGCTGAAGTTTACAACGATATATTGTTGTTTTGGCAAAACTACTTTGCACACTTGAAATTTATTCGAATTAAAAGATATATAGTTTTATGAATAGTAAAAATAAAAATTAGTATAAGAACTAAGAACAGACTGAAATTTAAATCTTAAATAGCAGACGAAAAAACGCTTATTTTTAAAGTCAAATCGAAGGAAATGCAAAAATGAAAACTGGTTAGGTTAGGTTTGAATTATCTTCGCACTAGAGCTACACGAGGGCTATTAAAATGAAAACTGGAAGGTTACTATCACATGGAACAACCCCATTTTCGTTTGTTTATAAATGGAATCAACATCAAATAGGAGCACAAAACATATGAGAGGGAAAATACATCGGAGTAATTTACATGGACATTACTTTTTATGTTCGAAATTTCCTTTCATATTGCTCTGACACTCTCTCTCTACTCTGAGTTTGAAAATGGTAAATGGAACATCCGAAATTGTTCCCAGATCATTTTGTCCTCCGAATATTCCATGAAAAGAGTTATTTTTGAAAGGAATATCCACTAAAAATGCGGAATAACAATGTGAAACATGAACATAAAAGAACCGCACGAGTGGCAAAGTTATTTTTCTGCCAGACAATATGACCAAACTTCTCGCAGCTGGATGTACCGCGATGTGTGCGCAAAAGAGGCCTATGTCCCTGTCTACTTGACGGGACATAGGCCGTTCAGAATATGAAGGAAGGAAGGAGGCAAAGTATAAAACACCTGTCCTTTCCAGGCTGTCACATTAAACTTAAACGGCATCCCTTTTTAAATCTACCAAGGGAACGCGAATTTATTTTTTGCTCCATTTATTTGTGTTCCTTTTTTGTATTGTGTTCCCCTCGACGTCGTAGATTTGAAATGTGTTGTTATTTTCTAAATAAAATATGACGGAATTGCCATGAAAAATAGGACGGAGTATAAAGAAAATTCTACACTTTCATTCTCAAATTCTTTTTTTATCCTCTGAAAGGCAAGCAAATTGGTTGAGGGTGAAACTTGTTTTCACTACATGATGGTAACTTTATTTTTTAAAATTAAAATTTAATTATATAAAACATTTTAAAATTATATTTCTGTAGCAGAGATTATAAATAATTTATCCATATTCAAAATATTAAAATTTAGTAAAATTACAAAATTTATAAACTATTTAAAATAGGATGTGTGTTGCTGGAAAACCTGACAGTCAGGGGGACGATACGCCTGTCCCTAGCGATAAGTAGGTATGCATAAAAGTGGTAGCACATTTCAAAGCACCCTTATAGGAACGTTTAGCAGTTTTTACTCCTTTCCGCCACATAATCATATTAAAAATTCTTAAATACGTTTTTCTCCAATGAAAATAAAAATTTGTGCACCTGCAAGCATCAAATTGGCCTTTGAACATAGATCCAAGTCCCAGGTTCAGGTCCGGGCATTGCCAAAATAACTATAAATGACCCGAACAACCAAAAATATCCGACGAATAATACCCCTTGTAGAGAGAGTGCACGTTAAATATGCTCCAAAGTACCAACGCTGCGTACGATGTCGCCCTTAATGGTTGCGTTGGGTGCCTACTCAGGTGTCGGCTCGTCACTTGACTGTGGTTCTAAAATTCGATCACCATGAAATCACCAATGGCCCTCGTGTAGCTCTAGTGCGACGATAATTCGAACTAAACTAAAATTTAAATGTGTTTGATTATTTATTAAGTGATAATTGAAAGTTTTGTGGTGTACACAAAACTTTTAATTTCCCCAAATTTTCAAAAAGTTAATCCAACATTTCATTTTTAAACGATATAAAGGAGACTTCAATTTATGTCTACCAGCGGGTGACCGAGCTCTGCTCGGAAAAAACAGGTATCGAAGCTAACTCGAAGATTAAAATTTTCAATTGTGATTTATCAAAACAATACACACCATAAGAAAATTTGTGAAACCATTGGTGAAAAGATAACCGGTTAAAGTCAGTGTGACCAGATTTTCAAAATCAAAAAGTGGGGGACTCCATCACCCCCCCCCCCTCCTATTTTTTAAGTATTTTTATGCACATAATATTCCCTTTACACACTTGCTATAAGAAAGATGAGGAAGGCGCGTTCAACAGCAGCAGTGGTTCCAGGCAAACAGAAACCATACTGCACCAATTTGTTGATGACTTTAACTTCATTTAACAATTTCTAAAGACGTCATAGCGTATCACAACGATTATTCATAAAAAAAGTCTATTTTATTTACAATTTCCTCGTTTTTCGGGACATTGCAGGACTTTTACAAAAAAGCGGGACGTTTTGTCGGGACATTCGGCCCGCGGGACAGTAACACAAAAAGTGGGACTGTCCCGCCAAAAGCGGGACGTCTGGTCGCATTAGTTAAAGTGCACCATTGTAAATAATGCTCTAGACTGGGAATTTTTAATAGTAGCCAGTGGCTACCAGAGTGAAAAAAAATGGTAGCCACATTTCGATTTTTAGTAGCCAGTTTTAAATTTCAGTATATACGACAAAAAGAAAGTGTGATTTTCCACAAAAGAAAATTTTAAAATGACATTTTTGATATGATAAGATTGACAGTAAAAAAAGTATCATACAAAATATGTAGAAATATGTGATTGGCCATTATTGTTAGGAGAAAATTATTTTATGTACAATCAGTTCAACTACTATTTGTTTCGGAGAATTCTTGACTTCGCCCACGACCCACAATTGTTCATGAAATTTTCTCATATCAAAATTGTTTAAATGAATAGTTGAGATCTTAATCAGATGTAAATCAATCACCTGTAGATTGCCGAAATCGTAAAGCAAAATTTAAAAATCAAATTTGCATTCAAGATTTTCATCGCCCAGCTCCATTTACGTCACACGGAGGAGGAATTGAATGGTTTTTTGGTTTTGAATTATCGTCGCACTGGAGCTACACGAGGGCTATTGGCGACGGGCGTCGTATTTTAGAACCACAGTCAGGTGACGAGCCAACACCTGAATAGGCACCCAATGCGACCGTTAAGGGCGACATCGTACGCAGCGTTAGGACTTTGAAGGATATTTAACGTGCACTCCCTTACACGGGGTATTATTCGTCGGACATTTTGGGCTGCACTGGCCGTTTATAGGTCGGCAGCTATTTTGGCGATGCCCGGACCCGAACCTGGGACCTTCCGCATGCTAAGCGAGTGCTTAACCGACTGGGCTCCACAGCCCGAGGAGGCATTGAAATTTTCACCGATGAGCAACAACTGTCATCAAGTCTTTCTTTCCGACAGAATCGAATCGGAGCGTTTTATTATTTTAGAAATGCAGCTTCAGTATTCATTATTTGTTGAACAAAAAAGAAAAATTGTGATCGCCACATTTGGCAACTGGGGTTCGATTTTTAGGTAGCCACTTTTTATGTAATAGTCTCCAGTTGGCGACTGTTGACCGCTAATCTAGAGCTTTAATTGTAAACAAAGTTAGAGTTTGGAAAAGGAACTATTCTATACAAAGGTAAAGTTTTAAAAGTCATAGGAAATGAAATGTAATTGATAATTGGCGTTTCGTTGAAAAGCAACAAAAATGTCGAAATGTGGTAAACGATCCATTTCATTCTTCATTCAACTCGATAGGTATAGCAACCCTACGTTAAATTTTCAAGATCGCCAAAAATCGCCAATGAACAGAATATAACTAAAATCGTCTGCCAATTGGAACTAAAAAAATATTCATGTTACCATTTCTGTAAAAATCAATAAAATTTAAAGCAAGGTTGAATTTATTTAAATTTGAAAAATTAAAATCTTAACTAAACATTTATAGCTTAAGCAGAGGCTTATAGCTTTAGCAGATGGCATCAGGAAGGTAGCCATTATGGCGAACTAATGAAGTTCGAAGATATCATATCTGTAACTCCGAACTGCTTGACCGTAGCGCTTCAAATCCTGCTCCAATCGATTCGTCGTGGCCAAAAACCCCAGACCCCCAAGTTTACCGGAATTTATTAATTCTGGGGCGATTTTCGATTTGGGTCCAATTCCTCGTATTATAGTATAAGATTAGTCCAGTCATTTTGTCAGAAAAATAGTCTGTCAGATGCAAAAGGTGGGGTCAAAGGTTTTATGCTTTTAAGTGGTTTATATTGATGCTAGTAAAAAGAAACTATGTTTGCCCACCAAAATTTCCTAAGGCACAATTTTGTAGAGCCAAAAAACCGCAAATTTTTTGGACTTTTTTTAGATTTTTTAATATAACTCTGTAACTAGAAATCCAATGGCTTAGCCTTCAATTACTATTTTAAAGAGCATAAAATTCTCTTCAAACTGCACCATCTAAAGTTTCCTCTAACCCCACCAGGGCGTAAGGTACAGCTCTTCAAAAGGGGTGTATTTTTCCAACATCTAGCAAAATCGCGAAAAATCGCACCCCTTCACTTTCGGATTGATTAAATTCATATTTTTTTTTTTGGTTTGAATATTTTTACTTTTAAATAATATATCGAAAGAAGAATGCTTTTAAAATACTTATGATTAATTTTTTTTAACTTAATATTTTTCTTCGTAGAAAAAAAAAACAAACGCAATGCAAATCGAAGTTTAGAAACCATTCATTGTTGGGGTGCTCGCTTTTGAAATCGAGCGACTATTTTGTCACGTGAAATGCTTTGGACGCACTAGATACTAAGTCAACTGATATCTGAAGAGTACACGGGAAACACCGTTTGATTTCGTAGAAGGCTTTCCTCAATAGACCTCTTTGGCGATGATAGCGAGAAATCGCCTAAACTGGTGTAAAGAACCCGGTTACTCGTTTTTTTTTCTTTCGCTGCAACCCTGATTCAAGGCCAAAGATCAGTTGACACGAGTCACACGTTTGTACCGCGAATGAAGAAGCTAAAGAAAAATCGTTCTTTTTTGTTGCCAATGATCGCCAAACAGACACAATTACTTGAAGACTCTCAATAAATCAAGCTGTTCTTCATCTGTCTTTTAAAGAATCAACTATCAATGAGACTGCCTTACTTTAATTCAAATCAGTACCCTATCACAGTCTTAAATTTAAATTCTTTTCATTTTGAATTTTAAATTGGTTTTTGAAGCAATGACAACTCAACTAGCACCACTTTATGGAAAGTGGTCAATCAAAGTAAACATACCTGGTTGGAACGGATTTATTTTATGGAACAATGGACAACCAACAAAGAATACGAACGTTCTAAAATAAAGGTTCTCCCATTCATCCACCATCCACCTGCGCAGTATGATACTGTTTATACTTAGTTGCTTGTAGCTGCTCATAAATGTCAACAGCTCAGGCAGAAGACAGCATTTCCCGTGACAAAATAGTCGCCCGATTTTAAAAGCGAACGCCCCAACAATGGTTTCTAAACTTTTATTTGCGTTTTTTACATTGCGTTTTTTTTTTACGAAGAAAAAAATAAGTTAAAAAAATTAATCATAAGTATTTTAAAAGCATTCTTCTTTCGATATATTATTTAAAAGTAAAAATATTCAAACCAAAAAAAATATGCATTTAATCAATCCGAAAGTGAAGGGGTGCGATTTTTCGCGATTTTGCTAGATGTTGGAAAAATACACCCCTTTTGAAGAGCTGTAGCTTACGCCCTAGTGGGGTTAGGGGGAACGTTAGATAATGCAGTTTGTAGAGAATTTTATGCTCTATAAAATAGTAATTGATGGCTAAGCCATTGGATTTCTAGTTACAGAGTTATATTAAAAAATCTAAAAAAAGTCCGAAAAATTCGTGGTTTTTTGGCTCCCCAAAATTGTGCCTTTGGAAATTTTGGTGGGCAACCATAGTTTCTTTTTATTAGCATCAATATAAACCCCTTAAAAGCATAAAACCTTTGACCCCACCTTTTGCATTTGAAAACTACCTAATGACTGGACTATATAGGCAAAGAATTTTATTCCTTGGTTGTCCATCTTTTTGAATGTTACTTTGTTGCGAGTTACTGGAAATAAACTCAAGAATGCGTGTCCTCTAAATCTTGTCATATGAAACGAGAGTTGTCATAACAATGTAGCATTATTCTGGGATGAGGCTAATATTTATTTCGTTTGCGGTCGGTTATGTTTGTACGGCCCGTTTCGGTTTCTGCCTTGGACCATGGTTTTGTGATAAGGCCACGAATAAACGGTGGTAAATAAGTCGGAGAAGTGAAAAGAGATTTCCCTGGTGTTACTTATAAGTTCCATTTAAATAAACCGTTGTTTTACTTTTCATTGAGAGTGAAAAACATATTCATTCAACAGAATATTGGCCAGTGTAATTTAATTATAAATGCCCGAGCCCGAACCTGGTGCCTTTCGCATGTAAGACAAGCGCCTTACCGACTGGGTTTCCCATAAGGTTTTATTTTATTAAAGTTAAGAGTTTTGAAATGGTATACGAAGATTCTACTTTCTATCAAACGATGGTGGACGAGAACATTTTGAGTTTTTTTTTTTAAATATAAGCACTTAAAGGGTTATTTTTTTTTTTACTCAACTATTACACAACTTTGTGTATAATTAGAATAAAACAGAAAACCTTGTTCAAGATGTACTATGGGTATAGGCTTGAGAAAGGATTAATTTTCATTCGGAATTTTAACTTATTATTTGACACATCAAGAATATATTGATTAAATAGTCATTTTTTCCCTCACTGCCTGTCGTGCCAATAAAATAACTCACTTTAATTCAAACCTAATCGCCGAGTCCAATTTTAATTCTATTGTTATGCTCATTTCACTGGGAAATTAATCCTTATATCGACAGGAAGATATTAATTTCTCCCCTTACACGTAAAGGAAGAAAGCGACTCCAACGAAACTTACCCTTTATTAATAGTTGAGAGTCGATTTAGTTTAACACAATCCTAACTATTAAAGTTATAAAATTTTGAGCTCTAACCTATGAAAACTCAAATGAATTGTAGAATTAAAGTTTTAGTCGAAATTTTTTTAGCAAATCAATACTTGACATTTGGTAGACGAACGCTTCTTTTCATACACTTGGGTAATTTGTGCAAAGTTTAGTCTTTTAGTCAATTAGTGATCCGCCGTCCGCTAGGGTTAGGTCGAACTGTCACATCACTAGAGCTACACGAGGGCAATTGGCGGAAAGCGTCGTATTTAGAACCCCAGTCAAGTGACGAGCCGACACCCGAGTAGTTCACAACGCAACTTTAAAGAGCGACATCGTCGTATCGTCTAAATTGCGGAGGTGGCGATGGATGGCAGCATCTATCACTTATGTGTGTTTAGTGTCTGTCTTACTTGACGAAGGTTTATAAGCGAGTCTCTGACCAATAACACAAACCTAAAAATATATGTCTACCAATCAACAAACTTTAGCTACGCAGAATTTTTGTTTCCTCGTAATACATGATAGGAATATCATTTTCGAATCCTAAGTTGTACGGCAGCCTGGGCCAAGAAAAAGGGTTAAGCGCCCCAATGACTTCCCAAATACAACTTCTTTAAACTATTCACAACAATTTTCAATCTTTGTATGAATTGAACAGAACCGTAGTTTTTTTTTTTCCTTTTCAAGAGTTAATGAGAACTCCGCGAGCGCATTCAAATCATCCTCGGAAGTTCTCCAATTTCGAAACGAGTCGGCAAAGTGGAAAAATTGATTTTTGAAAACTTATTTGGACAATGAGGACGGAATTAATATGAAGGAAATTCTATACGCCATGAAAGTTTCATAACAATCCAATGAATGCTATTTGAATTCTTCTTTTAGTCGGGGACTTCTGGGCTTTAGAAATCGCGAAACGAGAATTATATGTTTTAAAGAACGGTTTGTATGAAAAAGAAATTGTAATGAGTAACTTTTAGTTTCTATGGTTATTAGGTTACCTTTTTCTGAATTCTGAGGAGATTGTTAATTAGTTTCATAAATTGTGCGTCAAGTAAAAATCATGTAAGTTCCCTCGTGGATTTTCTTTGGAAATAAGAGCACATTTTAAAATGAGTTGCATAGTTGCTAGTCAGACAGATGAAATGACACAGAAAATGACGCTTAAAAAGTTTACGCTTAGAATAACTTTAGTATAGAATAATAGAAAAATTTAAAAAATCCATACAACAGCTGCAAAACACATTCACACACATAATTCTTTAATTTAAGAACTATAAGAACCCCAAATGAATGAACAAATTGACTCATTGTGTTGGAGTGAGTGTATATTGTGTTACATTAATGTTAAGCTTGTTTCAATTGTGGATTCATTTTTAAACTAAATATCATGAATGTAGTACACAATGCTCAATCAAATGTACACCTAAACCTTTTATTTTTTGCTTTATCTTGCAACCATTTATTTGAGTGCTTTGGTTTAACCGGATTTTCGCTTAACCGGCTCCCCATCGGTCCCCTTTTGGCCGGTTAAGAGTGTATCGACTGTTAATTCCATCTTTAAGGGGGAATGGGCGCGCTGGTTGTCGGTTCTCCAAAGCAAAGTGCATCAGTGTTAATCCAATAGAGAAAAAAAACTTTTCTCTGCCACATTTCTCCGATTACACTGAATATTTTTGCTAACGGATTTTCTTATGCGATAAATGTAGCTGACTTACAGGTCCCGACAATTCCACTTTCTTAAATTGGTTCGAATATTTTTTAAATTTTCAATAAATAATTCTACAAAAAGTATTCGAAGCAATTTCGAAAAGTGGGGTTATAGAAACCTTGAAAGTTATTAAGATTTAATATTAAAAAAAAAAAAAAACGTTTGTAAAAATATTCAATGCTGCCGGAGAAATGTGGCAGAGAAAATAGTTTTTTTAACCATTGAATTGACACTGAGGCACTTGAGTTTGGAGACCCGTGGTCCAGCGCGCCCATTCCCCCTTAATGCGTGCTTAGCTGCTTCTAGTCTTTCAAATAATTGTGTGAATATCCAAGGTCCGCTAAGTGGAAAACGGCGAAATGGTCGTTCCTTTAGCGTCATCAGATATTTACGGGGGAGTTGGCTTCATATTTATGCTTCATGTTCACATTTATGCTTTCGAATATGTTAGCACCTGTTTACCACGCCGCGTTTCCTTAACATAATTGGTATTCTATGTTTATATATAATATATTCTTTGTTTCACGACTTTTGACAGCTGGCTTTGGTCCCGTTCTTATTGGAGTAAGTACCGTTCTTAAGGCGTCTCTTACGTTGCCCACCCGTGCATTCGTATTTACAATGGAGATTTTCTTAGACACTAGCGGCACCCACAACAAAAATAATTAAACATGCATCAGGCATAAAATTGCAATCAGTGTTGGGCATTAATCAATTAATTTTCTAATTATCTTGTTAATTGACTAAAAAAGTAATTGCAATTAAATTAATTACCATTAAATTAATCGCAATTGCACTTTTAATTGCACCTTGCTATTAAATGAATTTGATTAACGTAAGTTAATTGTAATTCTCAATTAAAATAATTGCAATTAACTCTTTTAGTCGTTATATGAAACAATTAAAACTAACAATTAACTTTTGTATTAAAACGAAATGAGTTTTTGGAAAATTAAGCTGTAAGTCTTAAGAGCGTTAAGACTAATAAAAAAAGTGGTTGTTATTTTTAATTAAAATTATAAAACAATTGAAAATTAATTGATTGTTAATTGTTACTACTACAGTTAACAATTAAATAATTGTTGCTACTACAGGTAACAATTGAATAATTGTTAATTGTAATTTTTCATAATTACAATCGATTGACGATGGATGAATTGTTAGTTGCTGTGGTTACATATACCAATTAATTAATTGTTAATCTTTAATTGTTCTTGCTATTAAAATTTATCCAACACTGATAGCAATACACTTACTCGGATTGCATACATTATAATTATTAAACTTCCTGAAAGTCGCGTAGTCGTGTCTTCTGATTTTGCAGTTCTGTCTCCGATTCTCCTCTGAGTTTATCACAATTCTAAATTTGGAAAACTTTTTGTGTAGGACCGCTTGACCCGCTTTGACCACTTTTACAGATCCGTTTGGTGACACCGATAACAATTATACTACCTAGATGACTAGATCATTAGACTTATGGGGTCGCGTCCCACCAGTTGAGAAAAGCCACATTCTATGTTACCCTAGGATTACAGAAAGCCTTTTATGAATTTTCCTCACAAATTAGGAACTCTTGGCTAATCTTTAATCATAAATTGCACACACTAAAGTTTAATATTAAAAAGTGAAAAAATAATCATTAGGTGATATTATCGAAGCATCTTAATTATGATGTTAAACTACAAACCACATATGCAATTTTTTTTTAATTCAATAAATTTGAATAAATTTTCATAATAAAATTAAATAAATTTGAATTAAAAGTAGGTACTTTCCCCATTTTGCGGGCGCAAGAGATAAATTCTGCAAAACTGTACAATGGCTGCAGAACGAAATATTTCCAAACAACCAGTCGTCAATAGGTCTCGTTGTAAAATGATCTCGAAAACCTTATGACTTCGACAGGTACCAGAAACTCATGTACCGCATTAGCTATTTTAATTCGAACTGTAGAGTGGTGAAAGGCAGCCTGAAACCCCAATCTTGAAATTCGCACCCTCCAAAACGTAAAGAAAACACAGAATCTTCATTTCAGATTTTTAGCCTTATCGCAATCTTTACCATATGCTTCATATTAGGTGATTGAAAGTAAAACACACACATTTAATATAAATATTCAATTTTAAACATATTTCATTTTAACCCTTTCAGTCCGGGTAATACCATTTGGGGATGCGGAGATTTCGTCCGGGTACAATTCGTCCGCTTCGAAAGCGGAGATTTCATCCGATAGGGCTGCCGAGCTTGGCGGGGAAGTTTTAGAGTTTGGCGATATGGTAAGTTGGTTGGAATGGCGGTAGTTTTTCCGAAACGGGGTGGGGGTTGGAGGGAGGGGGGTTTGCGGGATCGAATGATTTTGGCAGAGGGACCATCAACAAATGACGCTACGCTTGACAAGGGGGAAGGTTCATACAGCTGTAATGGTTTGGGTACATGGATTGGGGGGGAGGAGGCTATATAGAAATGTGGCGTAGACAGAAGGGGGGGGGGGGTCTAAGCGATTTTCGAAAAGAGAATTAAAATAGTGTAGAACTACAATGAACTAAGATAATTTATGGTAAAAGTTGACGCGTATAAGTGTTATAAAATTTCACAATTAATTGCTGTGTCTACTCTCAAGCTAAGCTAAAGATTAAATTACGCCTAGTGTAATTTAGTTAGTAGTTAGTACACTAGTGAAACACGTAATACTTTTTTAAGGAAGAAAATAACAATTACGTGGCAACAAAATTATTTTTGTTTGATAGCGTTGCACTAGAGATACAAGTGGGCTATTGGCGACGGGGTTTTTAATTCTTAACAGCGGTCAATTGACGTAGCCGACACCTAAGTGAGCATTAAAGCTCAAAAGAGCGGCATCTTCAGGTTTGGACATAGACGTATTTTGCGTGCATCATCCTTCTCAACATGGACATAACGTATTTTTTACTGTTGCCAAGTATGTAAGAAATAGCCGAATATGTAAGAAAAAGTATTCGGTCACTTCTAAATGGATTGGAAACAAAAGGTACATAACTTAAATTTTATCTATAATATAATTAAAAATTGAAATAAAAACATTTCCTGTAAAATAATATTGCATCGTACTTTTTTTTATCTCTTACTTCCAAGTAAAAAAAATGATATGTGGTGGATAAGTTGGTAAGAAAAAAAATTACCACATTTTTATAAGGTGGGGTGGGACATGACATCCTTACTGAAGGCATCCCCACACTTTTTTCCCCTCACTTCTACCACTGATTTTATTAGAATTCAATAAAAAGTATTCTACAGATTACTGTATAATAAATTACGCAGCGTAAAATAAAGAGAACAAAGACGACGAAAGGAACAATGAAAAAAAAAAGTTTGGTTTTATTGGAATCATCGTCGCACCCGAGCTACACGAGGGATATGGGCAACGTATTTTAAAAACACAGTCAAGTGACGAGCCGACACCTGAGTAGGTACTCATTGCAACCGTTAAGGGCGGCATCGTACGCAGCGTTAGGACTTATATCACTCCACACGATGTAATTCGTCGAACATTTTTGTCTGCACTGGCCGTTTATAGGTCGTCAGTAATTTTGGCGATGCCCGGACCCGAACCTGGGATCTTCCGCATGCTAGGCAAATGCCTAACCGACTGGGCTCGCCAGACCCAAGAGAAAATAAGAAGATACCAAAAAGAGATTTAATATCCTGATTTTTTTCATTGAAAATCTGGTCACATTATTTTAGGTTGAACTGCCCTGCTTTAAAATATTTTATCATATTTGTATATCCCAGGTTCTTGTCCGGGCATCGACAAAATAACTGCCGACCTATAAACGTACCGAGCAGCCAAAAATGTCCGACGAATAATACCGTGTAGAGGAGGGCACGTTAATATAATATGCTCCTAAGTCCCAACGCTGCGTACGATGTCGCCCTTAACATTTGCGTTGGGTGCTCATTTAGGTGTTGGCTCTTTACTTGACTGTGGTTCTAAAATACGACGCCCGTCGCCAATAGCCCTTGTGTAGCTCTAGTGCGACGATAATTCAAACTAAACTTTCGTAATGAGCAAAATAAGTTCTCCATCACATCTTGAAATATGTATATGATTCTACAAGCTTATAAACCCGGCGTTGCACGAGTGTACAATAAATAACGGTGATTTGCTTTCAATATCAATTTTTATTTTATAAATTTGATTTCCCTCTACTGGTCAGCAAACCAAAACCAACAGAATATTATAATCTAATCTCATGCTGATAACATAACAGCATTAGTTACCAGTTGCTAAGTTATTTATTTCTGTTATGAATCAGTCCAGAATATCGTCATAAAATGTACTACAAAGTGCTTATTTGATTGTTCATTTTAGCTTCCACACTACGTTTATAACGTAAAAAGTGGAAGGTTTTATAATCGTTCAGTCCGTCGGTCCGTCCGTCTTCCGTCACCCACTTTCACGGAACGGACCAAAAGTCGCACAAACAAGTGGAATACGTAATTTTTAAGCAAAAAATCGGGGTAGGTTACGCCCCAAATTTCATTAAAAAATTTAAATTAGAAATATATTTAAAATTTAAATAACTAAAATTTTAATCTACATTGAAATAACATGAAAATTCCATTTTCATTCAATAATTTCACTGCTGCCATTTCGTTAAACGTACGAGAAACTTTATTTAAAATTAAAATTAAACTTTCAAAAGAATATTTATTTATGTGTTATAATTCGATTGTTGTAATATCACAATAGAGTTCTTTTGATGGCCCATTTTACATATATGTATGAAGAAAGATGTATACAGACTTTTAATTTAGCATAAAATATATGCAAGGTTTCGCTTTTATTTTTAAAGTATCAATTTTTACTAATTATGTATTTCTCGAATTGTAAATTAAATTGTGGCGACTAAAATATATTTATTAAGAAAATTGCATCATTATTCTACGAATTTCAAACAAATTTAGCAAACGATAATGAGTAATTTTTTATTTGCGAAAGAATATTAATGAAAATAGTTAATTGTTCAATTATTTTTGACAAATCAAATCTATTTTATTTAATGATGGAAATTAAAAATATGAAAACTTTTCGTTTTTCATATTTTTGGAAACATTTTGAGTTATTGAATTCGATAAAAAAAAACCCTATTTTTTCTTGAGTAAAAACATATATTAAAAGTTGGAAGCAAAAGTAAATACAAAAATCGTCTTTTGTCTTTATTTACGCGATTATAATCTTTGAAAAAAAATTATATTGAAATAACAAATCAAAGGGATAATGAGAAAAAAGTATTTTTTTGCTATTCCTTTTGAAGCATAATTTTGCCTGATTAACCTCTAATGCATACTGTTGCCATATGGCAACAAGCAAAATAATCAACTTTATTCAATTAAAGTAGAACTTCCCTTTGACAAATGTGTGTTTTTTCATCTATTACATTCCATTTTGAAGTTTTAGTTACTAATAACTCTCATAGACATGTGACACTTGAAGTTGCATATAGATTTGCTTGATGTTGCATAGACGGTGACCTCAAAGCGTTATCGGATGCGGATCATCGAAAGAACTATTTTATTAGTAATTAAGGGGTCATAGGAGTCTTAAAAACGTGCAAAGTAGGTACTAAAAAAAAAGTTTGATCTTTCATGTAATTTTTTAACCACTCAATATACAAGTATATATTTTTATATGCATTTCTACAAGATTTATATATTATAAAACAAATTTTAAAATTTATGAAACTTTAGCCAAGACTAAAATAAATGATATTAAACATAAGCTATTTGAACACATTGGGATTAGGCTTGCCCGGCAAATTCTGAAGTCAAAATTGAAAAAATGACCAAGAAAATGACTTTATATTGTACAAATATGTACAAACAAAGACTTATACCTAAATTCTCAGCTCAATTTTAATTAGAAATTATTTTTAAAAAAATTTAAAATCAAAATTTTTAAATTTTTATTAATTTTTTCAGAAAAAAGTTTTTAAAATAATTTCTAATTAAAATTGAGCTGAGAATTTAGGTATAAGTCTTTGTTTGTACATATATGTACAATATAAAGTTATTTTCTTGGTCATTTTTTCAATTTTGACCTCAGAATTTGCCGCGCAAGCCTAATCCCAATGTGTTCAAATAGCTTTATGTTTATCCAAAACTAAAATGAATGACATTAAAGTTTCATAAATTTTAAAATGTGTTTTATAATAAATAAATCTTGCAGAATTACATATAAAAAAATTATACATATATATTGAGTAGTTAAAAAATTACAAGAAAGATCAAACTTTTTTTTGTAGTACCTTCTTTGCACATTTTTAAGACTCCTATGACCCCTTAAGTTATTATATGTACGTGGATGAGGTTTTCGAAGATAAATTTCTTGTGTTTCTGAAATTATTTGCTATAAGTCACGGCAAACGTTGGACGTTAATTTCAACAAAGAAATCAAAATATATATGTAGCATGAAATAAACGACGAATTACAAAGAAATGGTTAGAAATTGCAGAAGACTTTTTAACTAAATTTTGGTGTAGTATCAAATAAAAATAATTACATTTTATCTAACAAAAAAGTGACATAATTATCATTACATAAAAAATGAAACATAATGATGATGCTAGTTAAAAATGTGAACCTGGTTAATGTTATTAGCATATCAAGCTAAATTAATGGAATGTAACGTGTAATGGCATGTAAAGTGCAATGTATTAATACTTTGAATAAATTGAAGCAATATTTTAATTATGTATTTATTAAAAAGCAAATATCATCAATGATAAATGTGCTAAATTCATTTCACTCCTCCGGTTTAATCGAATTTTCGCTTAAAAAATTTTACAAAGGCGAACTAAAAATTGACCGAAACACGCAGTTTCGTTCCTAAGATTTGTTTTCAACGAGGGAGGTCTGGCGATTACCGCGTCTGGCATGTTGGATGCACACTAACCTAATTGCTAGTGTCATGTTTACAAAGGACAGTTTTGTGTCGCACGATTATCCCCCCCCCCCCCCCCCTACACACACTGTTGCCCTGAGGTGCGGTGCGGACTTTGTGAGAGGATTGTTTGACTGCCGGTGTCTCCTCGCGGTCCTTTGTCCGAAGAAAAAGTAATCAATCTTAATTCTCGAGCTCTGTATCGGGATACGATAACAGTCAGAATATCACGAAATGCCGATCGAAGACGATTGTCGGTTTGCCTTTTTTAATGGAAAGTGGACAATGAACACTTTTGGGCAGTGCTGATTTCTGAAGACAAGTATGATTCTTGGGTCATAAGAGACGCGTTTTCATCAGCGAAGGATTTTTTTAACTGTGGGGTAGTGGTTACAGGCCCGGCCATTCCCCACCCTCTCACCAAATTGGCTACTTTTTGCGGTTTCGGCTGAGTCTCATTCGGCTGAGTGGGGTGCCACGGGGGTGGTTCATGGGAAATAGATTGTTACAAATAAGTTGTAATTTTTACCTCCCCAACTTTTTTCTGGCAAACTGACTTTTTTCATGCAAATTTTGTTTGAAAGCATCACTTCTCTTACCCTTTGAAGCAAATTTCCTTTAAACTCTTAGAGTATTTTTTCAGATTTTGTATCGAGTATTATCTTAGTATTATTTTGTATCGATAATTTTGAAATAAAAGTTTTTGGAATATCGTAAGAAATAATGACTAGCAATTAATGTCGTTATATTTTACTAGCATTACTTATTCCGCATTAAAAACTCTTTTTAATATGATACAAATTCCAAACAAGAAGTTCTTAAAGAACTAAAATAGCCTACTTTCCTGTTACTTAAATACTTACTAAAATTCTTATCTTGAAAAAAAACTAGGTTCGTAACAGTAAGTGACATCCACAACCGTTTTTCCATATTACATTTAAAATTTATTTCACTAAACGCAGCATCTTACTAAACACAGCTTTATTTGAAGTTATAAATAAATATTTAATTTTTCGTAGAACAAAAACCAAAAAACTACTACTCAATAAACATTTACTTGCTAAATTTGGCTAGTTTCATTTATTTTATTTCGAAAATTAAATAATTATAACTTAAATCGTTTGCAAAAAATTATATTTCAAAGAATAAATACGTAATATTCCTCGCTTTTAGATAGAGTGAAAACAATTTATATCAACATACAAAGATCTCGTAGTGAAATATATATTTGACGTCATCTTAAATTGATCGATGTCTCAAAAATAAATTTATTTGAATTTATTGTCTAAAAGAATTAAAGTTTCTCAAGCAATTGTTGCGATGGCAATGGTGATTTAATTGTAATAAAAATGGCTTCCCATGCTTTTTAAATGAGCATTAAATTTTGATGTTTTTTAAATAATTGAAATACTTCGAATTCGAATTTTTTTCTGAAATTTTCAATGTATTCTAATTTCGATGAGCTGAATTTTTTTGACGTATCTCACTTGTCCGTAGCACTTGTAGTTAAATTCAGCGATTTAAATGACTCGAAATTGAATTTCAATGCTAATTCAATGGGAAATTCGTCGTCAAATAGTAGATTTATATCCGTCTTATCGTACAGACAGACGGACAAAAAGTATGAAAGTTGGGTGTCTGAGGTTATACCTTTCTAATAAAAAGAGAATTTTTAAGATCGGATTGCTAGAACTGATTTTGGAAGGGGGGTACGGACGGACAGATACGGACGGACAGACAGACAGACGGACGGACGGACATCATTTTTTTTAATTCTTCGAATTAAAAAAAAAAGAAAAGTTGGCTAAAAATCTTACATATATTTAAATTTTATCAAAAATCTGAAGTTAAACTTATAAAAAAAGATGTTTATTATATATATCATGCATTAACGATTAAAAGTATCCGTTAACTATCTGATTTAATGGTATTTAAATAAAATAACACGATGTTCTTACTATTACACGACTCAAGGACGAACGTATAGTTTGTTTTAGTGTTTTATTTTCTTTATAAATTAATTTGAATTTCGGAAAGTTCTTTAAAATTGCATTTAAAAAAAATATATGGAGCTATTTTATTCATCCAGTTTAAAGTAGTAAAAGTAGAAAGTCTTCGCTGATGTATATAAATAATGATGATGTGATGTTAAGTTTGTGGATAAGCTTTATTGTTTGTATTTGTGAAAAAAGTTTTGAATTTGAGTTAAAATATAGGAGTTGTTGTCTTGTGAAGTTTAAAGGTCTTCTTTTGATTGCATTTTATTCAAGAAATCACAATGTGTCATTTCATGTCAATATCTGTGTAATTTATCACTGGGTTAACTGTTTTTAAATAAACTGTTATCACCTTTTTTAGACGTCTTTAATTTTTACTTAACCCTTTCAGTCAGAATTTTGAAATCCTGGTCTAAAATTGATTTCCTTTACTATATGACCTACTACGGTCATAAAGATTTCAGAAATGAAAAATTGGACACCTGGAAGAATTTTTTAAAGAGTTTTTAAAGTTTTTCTACAAAACAAATTAAATTATAAAATTCTTTATAAAACTATTGAATTTGAGATTTTAGATACATTACAAGATTATCTGAAGCTACAAATCATAAAATTTGACAAATTAATGAATTTCATACAGAAAATTCATTAATGCATTTAGCCGCTCGGTACCGGTATTTTTCCAAGCCATAGAAAACTTGAAATAGCTATATATAAAAGCTTATAAAACCGATTCTAATTTCAGGAGATAAAAAAAACTTTCTAGAAACTTGATTCTAAAGAATAATTTAAAAGTAAAAGTTTAAGTTACAATTTTATTTTAAACGCGTGTGAATAGCAATCAAAGTTGATGACTGGTATACCGGACAAAAATTTTGAAATTTTTTCATCGAATTCATTATTCTGCTATGATATCTCATACAACCTGCTTAATAAGAAGGACAAATTTTTAGGACTGTTTCATAATTAATTATCTCGGTACTAATTCGATACTATTCTAATTCGATTTTCTAACATCGTTCGGAACGCCCACCACCCTCCCTCCCCCTACTCTACACTTCTACTACCCCCTCCCCCCATCCGGCATACACTCCGAAAGATATCCACAAACAATTACAGCTATATGAACCCTCCACCCTCCCTTGTCTCAAGCGTGGCGTCATTTGAGGATGGTCCCTGTGACAAAATCATTCGAATGAATTCTCAAGAAAAAAGACAAACGAGAAAAAGACCTCAATAACTTGAGATGAGAAAAATCGCCTTACTGGGCGAAAAGGCGCCAAATCCAGCAGCACTATCCAAAATCGCTGTCAGTCGAGTTATCCGCGGGTGAGTTTTCCGAAGCGAAGCCTAATCGGATGAAATGTCTCCGGGTGAAATCTCCGGCATCCTACTATTTGGCATCATCATGTTTGTGATCATAATTAAAAAATAATAATAGGGTTGACATCCATTGGGATTAATAAAAAATATTTTCCAATTGAAAAAAATTTGAAGAATCGAATGATGTGCTTTTTGATATCAGGAATAGACGGTCAGCAAAAAAATTCCTAAAATAATGTACCGTTGGGAAGTCAACTCCCTTCGAGGAATGTCAGAGATGACCCCATGACCCCTTGTGGTTTCTCAGTGGGGGAAACGGATGTGGGAGTTCACTTCCTGTGGGGAGATGGACTTCATTAGAGAGAAGAAGGACTTCACTTGAAGGCGTGAATCAGTGGTGATGTGTCGAGTCAGTCCACTGAACTCATGCAAAAATATGTATTAATTCTGGTGACGCTATACTGACGCTAACCACAACCACCGTACCATCATTTCTCTACACGACGTTACAATGATAATGCCAAATTGTCAAGGGTAAAACAAATTCTGATAAATTAGGAAATAATAACAAATGCACTTAGAATGTATTTAATCAAGTAATCAGTGTTCCATTCATTCATTTTAAAAAATAAAAACGTATGCTTCTACAATATCACGTTTCTGATGCCTCCCAACTGCCTAATACAGATTTTCTCCGAAATTTGAATTTTCTAGTTTACTTCTAGGGAGACGGTCGATTTACCCTTATTCCGACGAGGGCCTAATTCAGTCAAAATCAAATCAACGGATCCCTCGTCATTAAGAGACGATTTAGTTGCTATTTTTCTCTCTTGAAGGTTCTGACTAGAGTTCGCACTTGGCCCGAACTAACTTATCAAAAATTCGTTAGAGGGGGTTAGAACGGGCAATTTGAACAAAGTCGACTTATTTCTTGTTAAAGATAAAGGCTTTCTGACGTGAATTAACCCTGTAATGCAGGATTTTTTTTCCATCCCGAAAAAATATATGTGTATCTTTAATACTCATATATTATGGGAAATTCTGAAATAAAATAAACTGCATTGGAATTTAAATAATTTCAATTTTTAAAATTGTTGACTTGTGGCAAACACCAACTACAAAATTCCAATTTTGATATGGAATGACTAGAAAACTACTAAATATATTTTAAAATAACCCTCTTGAGCTATAATTATATTTTTCAAAACTATTTATTTGCATTTAGTACTAATATTACTATACTTTGAATACTGCCAAAGACGTAATTCCACAACAGCTAATAAGTTCTCTCTTTAATTTTGAATACACTTTTGCTACTCTCATCTATGAGGGTTATTAGTAACTAAAACTTCAAAGTGGATGAAAAAACACAGATTTGTCGAGAGGGAGCTCTACTTTAATAGAATAAAATTGATTATGTTACTTGGTGCCATATGGTAACAGTATGCATTAGAGGGTTAAATCAGTATATTGGTCATACTGATAGAATTTGTTCCTGGTATTTTCACTCATAGTTGAAATGTATTATTCCGAGAAAAATATTTAAAAAAAAAGAAATGTCATCCTTTTTTAAAAGGAAACTACATTTGAAAAGTTTATAACTTTGTACTCAAATACTTTGAGTCGTCTATACAAGGAAAAATTAGCATTTTTGCCGACTTTTATAATAACTTTTTATCCACCAAACGAAATGTCTTTTTAAAAGACATTTCGAATTCAAAAAATATCTTTATCGATGAAGAAATAAGCCTTAGAAATTTTACTCTCATGTCCCGAACAGCTGACTTAGCAATTTCTGCAGATTCCACAAAATATGTGTATCCCTTTTTCGTGCCAAAACCCAATGCTCGAACTTTTTTTCTATCTCGACAGAATTTGCCGACTAAGAGAGACCAGAAGGCATTTTATGAAATTATTGCTGAAAATGTCGTGCATAAAAGTTTGAAAACGCCGAAGTTTCTTTTAACTTCATCCTTTTGTAACAAAATCCTAAACAAATATTCTTTATATTTCTATACACTGCGATGCAAAAGTTTAGAGTTTAGACAATGACGTTTTTTTAGCTGTAAAATTTATAATTGGGATAGTAGAATTACAAAACACTTCTAAATATATTAAATAAATATTTTGAAATGCTATAATTCAAACATAATTGTTTGATTTGCTATAACAATTTTTTTTCATAAAATAACATTTTGTATGATGCAAAAGCTTAGACACACATACGAGATTATGCTAATTTAAAGTAGATAAGGGCCTAATATCGCATTTTCATTGATGAAATATATATTTTTTCATATGATATCTTTAAAAAAATTGATATCCGGTGAACTAAATAGATTAAATAACGATACATTGGTTCAATTTTACGCTGAACAGACAATATAGAAATTTTAAATCGTTATTCAAATCCTATTTGCTTCAAATTTACAATTTAACATCTCTAAGTACGATCCGAATGCATACCAGTCCATCAAATTAAAATTTTGCCACGAATTCATTGATTTGGAGACATGTATTGGCCGATTTTTTTATGAAACGTGCAGTCTTTCAAACATAAATAAGCAACATATTATTCTTTTTTGCACTTTAGTACAATGCAGAGATAGTCACCTCTTCAAAAACGCCAAAAAAATTCGGTTATTCCAAAGTAAATTCACTCTACACCATTACAAACCCTTGATGCTAGAGTTTTTGAGGGGGAAAACCGGTGTTTTCAAAAGCATATTTTTCAATATTCGGTTAAACTGAACGCGTTTTATAGCACTAAAGAGACCGGTTAAATTGTAACCGGTTCAAAGAAACCGGTTTTTCTCAAGAAACTTCAAATTTTAGTATGACGAAGGAACTTTCGTAATTGTGTGGAGTGAACTTGCGTTAAAATTCCCTACTTTTTTGTCGTTTTTGAAGAGGTGACTATCTCTGCATTGTACTAAAGTGCAAAATAGAATGATGTGTCGCCATTTTGTGATTTTATATGGGAAAGATTGCACTTTTCATCAAGAAAATTGGTCAATGCATGTCTCTAAATCCACGAATTCGTTTTAAAACTTTAAGGTGATGGACTGGTATTCATTCGGTAGACTATTTTAGACTATTCTCGATAACTATTCGTCATTTACAGCACTTTTTAACATTTAAATGATGTAGGTATCAGTATATTTCTTTTTCGTTATTAGTACTGTCCTATCTGATGAAAAAGTGTTTACATTTGAAAGCACTGCTACTATTTCAAAACAAATACTACATTATTCTATATAGGACTGATCACTCCCTCTCCATGGACGTCTCAAGAAAGATTTCACACGCAACAAACAAAATTCAGCAAATAATAAAAATCGTTCTATAGACAATACATACTTGCATTGTTGCAGCGATAAATCGCTATTTATATGTTAATTCATTGTTACGAATATAATCTGATGCAACAATGTAAATTCTTTTTCACAAAATCATTCTTTCAAAATGCGTTTCTGTTTAGCTGTGACTTTTCGCTAATGAACTTAAAATGAATATTTTCCATTTTCCTTAAATGCGTTTGTGATTGGATTTCTGGAAAGAGTTTACCATAGGACCACTAAGATGAGAATAAGTTCAGAATTATACGGATTACGAGAAAAGATTAAAAACCGAATAATTCACTGAAAGGCAGAAGAATAAACTGAATCTAGCTGTTCCATTTCATTACACAGAAGAACAAGAGGACTTGTAGCCAAATCCCACTTTTGGCAGGAGGTAAAAAACGTTGTTTTTATAATGGAGTTATATTTATATACGAATGAGAATACGTATTATCGATATTACGTGTAACAATTTTTAGACGGAGTTAATCATACTTAAATATTAATAAACAAATTAATTAAAACCTTTGTTAACAATTTAATCAACTGTTTTTAATTGCTTCTTATCCAGAAAAATGTTTCTATTAAGTAATTTTTTTAAAAAAAGGCAGAAAAGCATTTAAAATGTAACCAGCCAAGTACAGCGATAATGGCGCCAAATTAACGAATAAGTACCAACCTTTGTTAGCAATTTAATCAACTGTTTTTAATTGCTTTTCATTCAGAATTTCTATTTCGAAATAAAAGAGAAGAAAAGCATTAAAAATGTAACCAGCCAAGTACAGGGGCCAAATGAAACGAATGATCGAAAAAGATTTTTGTTATTTTGCCTGTGCGTAGAAAATTTGGAACAACCGATTATTTGTTGACTAACGTATAGATCTTGCCCCATCACCCTAGATAAATTATTAAAATTGCATCTAATTGAATGTTTCTTTAAAAAATTAATATTATAATTTACGTTTAAAATTTTTTTTAAATATTTTCAAAAACATCCGTCACCTGACTGTGGTTCTAAATAACGACTCCCGTCGCCAATAGTCCTCGGGTAGCTCTAAACTCCTTGCCAACCAAAGTTGGGTTTTTAGAAAAATGCTATGGAGTAGATAATTCCGCTCATAAATTATTTGTGAATCCACCCAGAAAACATGCTTAAAACATTAATTTCATTTAAGGTCTAACAGATTTGAATATTATTTGAGAAAATTAGACAATTTTATCAGAATTAACAGTGTATTTTGGTTAACTTGTATTAAGATAAATTTTGTATGTAAATAATACCTTACAAGAGTTTCCAACTACCGGACCAACCGCGCTTTTTCCTCTGCCTTTTTACTCTTTGTTTTCACCCAAGATGGCAAGGAGTATAGCGCGAAGATAATTCAAACTAAACTAAAATTCATCACTTTGGGGTTTATAATGAGCCTACTGATGAAAGTATGCATGATCCGGAGATTTCCATTCAATAAATTAAACTTATTTAGTATTAAACTTGAATCATTTCTATTTTTAAAAAAATAGTTATAATTTTAAAAGTTCAACAAATTTAAATAGAAAAGAAATCATCACATGTGATCATATCGTTCTAGCCTACTGATGGAAATATTGATTAAGTATTAATTTAGAGATATTCAATTCAATTATTATACCATAATTTAGTTCCCTTACGAATATTCTATTCCTGAACTATCGAATACATAAAAAAAATTATGCAGGTTTTTAATTTTTATCTAACATTCATTTTTTTTGGTAAGTTGTTACGTGAGTAAGGCATTCCGTTAACCATTTTAAGTGATTACATACTCATTAAATGATGAATACAACTGGTTAGGTAAGGTTAGGTTTGAATTATCGTCGCACTAGAGCTACACGATGAATACAACTGGAGAATATTGACTTCTTTTTTAAAAAAAATAACTTTTTTTAAACATTTTTTGTGAGATACTTTTTTTATATTTAATTTGGAAACTTTATTTTTGTTATTAGAATGTGTTTCTAACTTAAAATGAAATATAAAATATATATTAAAAAATACATCCCCAATAATCAAATAGAACCAAATTCCACTATTAATTGCCGTACTCATGTATATTCTAAACCAAAAGCTCAAGGAAAATGTCGCGCGTGAAATAGAAACATGATCACGTTTCGTGAAATAAGCATTGAAACAAGGGCGTACCCAGGATCTGATTTAGAGGGGGGCAGGTAATGTTATGGGCCCCCATTTTCTTAGTTGGATGGGCCCCTTTAGGGAATTTTCCTTTGATGCACCCCCCCCCCCCCCCCCCCCCCCCCGTTTCTAATCTCATATGGTTTACTTATTACAATTCGCAGTAAGCAATTGATTGGATTTTTTTTTAATTATTATAGAATTTATTCCACTCTCTCATTTATAATTATGAACTGGGTAAAAAATCACTAGTTAAATCATTTTTAATTACTAATTAAACCAATGGGAATTTTTCAGGTCATATAATGCTCGTGTTTGCATTCTTCATCAGTACTGGATTTCATTGGTTGCTTCGGTTTCCCGTAGTGCGATTTCATATATTCGTTGCTTCGTTTTCACTCTCAAAATGACCGATGCAGATGAACATGTTTCATTCCATGCAGACTTTCTTTAACATATGTTTTCAACAACCAATAGCACAACAAGAAGTTGTCATTTAAAAAATTTATTAAGTGAAATATTCTTAGAAAGCTCATTTTCGAATGCGAAAACATAAGTGATTCCAGGCAACAAACCGTTGGAGCCCGTTAGAGCGGTTGCCAATCACGACGTGAAACTACCCCATTACCTTACATTTATTTGAACTGCAATTCCTCCAAATAACATTTTTCGGAGGACTTTTGTTTCAGCCGATTCAACTATTTTTTGCCAGAAGCTTATACTGTAACCAAATTATTGAATGGATTTTTTTTATTTTTTGCTTTTAACTATTCTAGCTTATTTTCGAAGTATCTTGCCTCATATTCATACCAAGGCCGAACCTTAATCGAAAACATACCCTCGTAAAACATACCCCTTTATTAAGCTCGAAAACCTATAGACTTTTCAGAAAAATCCTATTTTTACTGAAATAACATAATTTATCTCTTTTATCATTTTCATGCAAATTACATTGATTTTTACTATACAATTGTTTAAAACGACAAATAAAATAATAGTTTTGGCACTAAATTTGTTTAACCAGATTTTTGCGATTGATGCAACAAGTCTATGCGTTCTCTCAAAGAGGCCCTCTATTATTTATTGTGCCAGTAAAAAAGGCCCTATACTTTTCTTTCATTAGGTTTCTTTCATTTTCGACTATAAAATCTTGTATCTTAATGTTGAGAAGCTAAATTTTTTCAGTTTAAAACAAAATTCGGAGCCCCTTTTATGTATATATAAGCCCCAACTCCCCCCAGGGCCCTATCACCGAATAGGCAATTGAAGACAGAGGGCTTATCCTTTAAAAATGTAAAGGGGCCCTCCAAATCAGCCCTTAAAATAAACCGTGCTATCACCTGCTGCTTTGCCATACTGCATAAGAAGGGTATTAGATTACAAGTGTATAGTAAATTGATATAATAATTATGTTGTCTTGTTTAATGTATGGTAAATATAACCTTTTATTTTACGCAAGTTGGTAGCCTATTACAAGTCTCTTGGCCCATTAGTTGTCCATGTTTTAAACTAAGCGATGTAGGGGGCCCCAAAATCAGGAAAGACTTCACATGCAAAAAAAAGTCTTGATAGGATTAGGGGGCCCAGAAAAGCAGTGGGCCCAATTGATATTATATTGGGCCCAATTAAAAAAAAAGTACTTAAACCCTTTTTATACATAGAATATACATCAATTGGGAGCTTCAGTGGGCCCAATTACTATAACAAATGGCTAGATTTTAAAAATATGTCATAGACCCATTTTTGAGTAAAGTATTGGGCCCCCAGAGGCCAACTCCGGACCAATCTCAAAAATACGGGCCTTAATTCGAACATCATTCGTGGGCCCCTTTTATATCAGATTATATAAAAGGTCCTCCAGGCGCAAAGTGGGCCCATGGGTCCGACTGGGAACACAACATCGATTTTTTTAATGCCTCTCCTTTTACTTATATTATATACGGGGGCCCCCATAAGACCGGGGCCCACTTCACCCTTTCTAGAGGGGGGCAGCTGCCCCCCTCTGCCCTATGGTGGGTACGCCCATGCATTGAAATGAATTTCTTTTATTTGAAAGTATTATTCTGAATTCTGAAAAGTATTATTCTGAGCCATCGTTTCCCAAATGATTTAAGTGCTTTTTTTTATTATCACTTTCTATAAAGTAAAATATTCATTATCTTGACAATCCTGTTATATGACGTCGGCTTCGAACAGAATTCCTTGCCGGACATATTGAGTTTCTTTTGGTTACGGACTTAACCTATACATTAATGAGTGCTATGTTGAAAGTTTTATTATAATTCAAGTTAACCACTGACAATGTAATATAAATCCAAACACAAATATTGTTTAGGAGAGCGAAAAAGCCCCAACAAAAACTTCCCCTGAACTTCAATATGAAAAATACTTTGACTGCTTTGTCTTAATATGAAATGGTTTTTTTTTTAATTTGAGTTATTTCGCTTGGTTTAACCCTTTCAGTCCCAGTGATGCCATTCGGCATCATCACTTTCAATATTTTTTTCAAAATGTTTATGTCCCGTTATGCCATCCAAACACACATCATTCGATTCTTCACACTTTGTTCTATTTGACAATATTTTACATTAATCTCAATAGAAGTCACAACTACTATCTTTTTTATTTAGAAAATAGCCAACAGGCGTTTCACCTGATTTTTGATAAGTTCACTTCAGTTCTACATACTTAAAACACAATTTCGGTTAAAATAATTGCTAATTTTTTTTTTTTAAATAATATGTTCAGATACCTTAAACTATATAACTCGAAGTGTTTTTAGGTAAAATATATATTTTTTTATTTTGCTGTTTTCCACAGTTAAAAAAATTTGGCATTGTTTCAAAAAACATATAAAAAATTTAAACGATTTTTTTTCTTATGGAATTCGTATATTTGACCTAAAATAAGCTTATTTTGTGAATATCAGATGTTTCTGTAGCGTAGTAAATTTTTGAGACTGAAAGGGTTAAACAAAGAAACTACCACCCTCTTCTTTACAACAATGCTTAACAATATATTAATCATGAATAAACAATGAATAGTGATTTTTAATATGGTCTTAGAAATTTTTTTAAACAATAGTTTTATCAAACTATATTCAAGTATTGTTGGACTCAGTTCATCTCCATTTTGACTAAATTGAAGCGGTTAATTTTTTAAGCTCCAAGATAATCCTGAATTTCGCCATCGGAACTTTCACGAAGACTGCAGAATTAATTTATTGAGGTAAGTTTTCAAAAAATGTTAATTAAAACTTTTTCTCTTTCTGGAAGCAAGTGTTTTTTTTTCAATTTTCAATGCTCATTTAATACTTTCAAAACATCGACAACGCGTTATTTAGAAACAATAGATCAATAAAAACTCATCTTTTTGTAATTTAAGGAAAAAAATAATAAGATTATTTTATTTATAGCCTAAATTTTATATAAAGAAACTAGTTTGATTCTAAACTTTTTAATACCTAACTATTTATTGACTATTTTTATACATATACTTTCAACATACTTTTATTGTTCCTTGAATGTTTGAAATCAAAAATGGGACTTTTACAAATTGTTTTGTGTCGCAGTTACACAGGCAAACCCAGGGCAGCTAAAAAATACAAGCGCGAAATTAAAATTTGTCGCCAAATAGCGAAACATTTCACAGCGTCCAAAATGTTGATAGACATAAAAAAATTCATTGCGATAGAGTAACTCCTTTTTAAATTTCCCAAATACATTTCTCGATATTAATAAACCATGAGAAAAAATTTTTTTGGTTTAAAAGCTAATAGCAAACACATGCGATAGGACGCATCGACCAAATATCGTCGCACTAACTGCCTACACAAGTGTTATTGGCAATGGGCGTCATAATTTAGAAACACTGTCAAGTGATATCAGATAAAAGGAAGGCAGTGAATTTTTAACTATTTCAACGCACGAAATACTTTCCATTGCAATTTATAGACTAATAACGGAAAAATTGGATTTGTTTATAAAAATTAAAAATGCACTAGAGCCTAAGCGAGTTCCATTGGCGACGGACTTCAGAATTCGGAACGGCCGGCGGGAAATTGACAAGCTGAACACTTAATGTGATACTCAACGCATCTATAGAGAAACAGTGTTCGCGACGTCAGGACTTTGGGACCACGACACACCAGTACCATGTGAACGACATTATTTATTGAAGAGATTTTTTTCCAGAATAATCCGTCCATAGAATGCCTAAGGAAGGGCGGAGCCAAGAAAGGCACCATGTCAGACACAGATGCAAGATCAAGACAAGTAAGATATCCTCAGTTTCATGACATCCACAAGAAATCGCGCTACGATAACGCCCAGAAGAAATTGCCAAAATCAAGCAATTGGATGGCCACATGTTATATCACTAGTTGGCATCAACAAGGGGCGAAGTTCAAGACACAGATGCAAGAAAAGAAGCGATGTATGTTGCAGTCATGGAAGGAAGAGGCCGGGAGGCCACAAGATACATCGCTTCGTTGCCCCAACAAGGGGCGAAGATCAAGACAACAGATGCAAGAAAAGAAGCGATGTATGTTGCAGTCATGGAAGGAAGAGGCCGGGAGGCCACAAGATACATCGCTTCGTTGCCCCAACAAGGGGCGAAGATCAAGACAACAGATGCAAGAAAAGAAGCGATGTATGTCGCAGTCATGGAAGGAAGAGGCCGGGAGGCCACAAGATGCATCGCTTCTTTGCCCCAACAAGGGGCGAAGATCAAGACAACAGATGCAAGAAAAGAAGCGATGTATGTTGCAGTCATGGAAGGAAGAGGCCGGGAGGCCACAAGATACATCGCTTCTTTGCCCCAACAAGGGGCGAAGATCAAGACAACAGATGCAAGAAAAGAAGCGATGTATGTTGCAGTCATGGAAGGAAGAGGCCGGGAGGCCACAAGATACATCGCTTCTTTGCCCCAACAAGGGGCGAAGATCAAGACAACAGATGCAAGAAAAGAAGCGATGTATGTTGCAGTCATGGAAGGAAGAGGCCGGGAGGCCACAAGATACATCGCTTCTTTGCCCCAACAAGGGGCGAAGATCAGGACAACAGATGCCAGAAAAGAAGCGATTTATGTTGCAGTCATGGAAGGAAGAGGCCGAGAGGCCGCATATACATCGCTTCTTTGCCCCAACAAGGGGCGAAGATCAAGACAACAGATGCAAGAAAATAAGCGATGTATGTTGCAGTCATGGAAGGAAGAGGCCGGGAGGCCACAAGATGCATCGCTTCTTTGCCCCAACAAGGGGCGAAGATCAAGACAACAGATGCAAGAAAAGAAGCGATGTATGTTGCAGTCATGGGAGAAAGAGGCTGGGAGGCCACAAGATACATCGCTTCTTTGCCCCAACAAGGGGCGAAGATCAAGACAACAGATGCAAGAAAAGAAGCGATGTATGTTGCAGTCATGGGAGAAAGAGGCAGGGAGGCCACAAGATACATCGCTTCTCTGCCCCAACAAGGGGCGAAGATCAAGACAACAGGTGCAAGAAAAGAAGCGATGTATGTTGCAGTCATGGGAGAAAGAGGCTGGGAGGCCACAAGATACATCGCTTCTTTGCCCCAACAAGGGGCGAAGATCAAGACAACAGATGCAAGAAAAGAAGCGATGTATGTTGCAGTCATGGAAGGAAGAGGCCGGGAGGCCACACGATACATCGCTTCGTTGCCCCAACAAGGGGCGAAGATCAAGACAACAGATGCAAGAAAAGAAGCGATGTATGTTGCAGTCATGGAAGGAAGAGGCCGGGAGGCCACAAGATACATCGCTTCGTTGCCCCAACAAGGGGCGAAGATCAAGACAACAGATGCAAGAAAAGAAGCGATGTATGTTGCAGTCATGGGAGAAAGAGGCTGGGAGGCCACAAGATACATCGCTTCTTTGCCCCAACAAGGGGCGAAGATCAAGACAACAGATGCAAGAAAAGAAGCGATGTATGTTGCAGTCATGGGAGAAAGAGGCTGGGAGGCCACAAGATACATCGCTTCTCTGCCCCAACAAGGGGCGAAGATCAAGATAACAGGTGCAAGAAAAGAAGCGATGTATGTTGCAGTCATGGGAGAAAGAGGCTGGGAGGCCACAAGATACATCGCTTCTTTGCCCCAACAAGGGGCAAAGATCAAGACAACAGATGCAAGAAAAGAAGCGATGTATGTTGCAGTCATGGGAGAAAGAGGCTGGGAGGCCACAAGATACATCGCTTCTTTGCCCCAACAAGGGGCGAAGATCAAGACAACAGATGCCAGAAAAGAAGCGATTTATGTTGCAGTCATGGAAGGAAGAGGCCGGGAGGCCACAAGATACATCGCTTCGTTGCCCCAACAAGGGGCGAAGATCAAGACAACAGATGCAAGAAAAGAAGCGATGTATGTTGCAGTCATGGAAGGAAGAGGCCGGGAGGCCACAAGATACATCGCTTCGTTGCCCCAACAAGGGGCGAAGATCAAGACAACAGATGCAAGAAAAGAAGCGATGTATGTCGCAGTCATGGAAGGAAGAGGCCGGGAGGCCACAAGATACATCGCTTCTTTGCCCCAACAAGGGGCGAATATCAAGACAACAGATGCAAGAAAAGAAGCGATCCCACATAGCCATTCATTATCCAGTAGACATCTATAAGACGTTATTCGGAAAATCCATGATATCCATTAGAATTTGAGTTTACCATCCATAGACGTCTTATAGACATCCGTAGTTTCCGCCGAGTGATATCCATTAGGAAACTATTTGACAGCGATATTCTAGACATTACGGACGTGTTTTAGACTTTCTGGATAAATTCGTGCTATGGTGAACGTCCATTAGAGGTCAACAAACTCCATGAGCAGTCTTATGTACTTTGTGGATATCTATTAGACCAACCCTAACAACAAAACATTTCTCGACGAGGTCTACAATATCCAATAAATATACCAATTCTAGACATGTTGGATACATTTTGAATTTATGGATGTGATAGAATGTACTTAGAACAAATAGTTTAAAAATGAAAAGATAGGTGGCGCCACTAATGAATTTTTAAAATGGGTTTAAAAATTATTTTTTTGTTTAAAAATTATTTTTTACTAGGGTTTATATGTTACATTTTCCTACTGCGCGTATGACTTAATTTACAATGTTCTTCATTTTCAATGCTGGGAGATGCTCTAAGCGGGATTCGAACCATGGATCTTCTTGTCTGTAGTCTAGTGCGCTATCCGTTGTGCTACGGGGATTTGGTTGTTAGAGGTACAGAAAAGTTTTTAAGGAAAAGTCAAATGCTTTGCAACTAGGGATGGTTTTTTTTAGCTCTACGAAGTTCCATGAAATTACTTAGAGATTTCTTTGCACCAATTTATTTTTAATTGCTGGATTTTTTTAAAATTTAATTATAAATTTAAACTCATGATTATAATTTTTCAAAAAATAAAAGTTTCATTAAAATGAACCATTTTGACATTTGTTATAAGTTAAAGTGGGTTTCTTTGTAACTTTTCATTATTTTATCGTATTTTATTTAATTTAATTTTTCACACATTTTATTATTTAAACCCAGAACAAGTATTTAAAAATTATACATTATATCCAATTAAATTTAAAGCTTCATAAAAGCGCAAATAGCGTTGAATATTTATTTTAAAATTTTCTTTTACGTAGAAGGTTCCTCTTGTATTGATTTTTGGAATTTTCTAATTTGTTTCTGGATTATTTAATATGCATACTTTTAGAATCTCCCTTTTTATAAAAATCAGATACCTAAGAAAATTTTTTAATTAAAAATGTAAAAAACATGGTTTGTTCAAATTTTTCTTTCATAAAAAATAATCGATTTATTTTCCTTTTGCACACATTTTATGATTTTTGTGCATTTGACATCGAAATTCTAGGCATTACCGACATTTTAGAAGTTCTGGACTACTTCGCTATATAGTAAAACATCCATTAGAAGTCTACAAACTCCATAAGCAGTCCATATTGACATTCCATAAGCAACCATATTGACATTTGATATAATTAGAGTTTCTTTCTTCTTTGAAACTTTTATTGTTCCATCGTATTTTTGGAATTTAAAACTTCTTAAAATCGCAAGAGGAGTTTAAGATTCACTTTAAAAGTTGCTGTCACTTACTTTTTACTGTATATGGATTTTTGTAATTTTCTCATTTGTTTTGATTATTTAGCATCAGCAAAATTTTAGAATTTTGCAGTTTATTAAAAATTATATTGTATATTAAAAACAGTTACCTAAGAAAAAATTAAATTGAAATATAAAAAAACCCTAACTAACTAAACCACTCTAAACGAACTATTAACATAAAAAAATTACGTTTCCAAACTTTTTATTAACTTCGTGTCGATTTTAATCTTATTTAGTCGTTATCCGTTTAATTTGACAAAGTGTTTAGCTCAAAAATGTTGAATATTTATTTTTATATGCTCGAAATCATTTGTCTGCAGTTTCTATGTTGATTATACAACGGTAGGTGGCGCGAATAACTGATAATTTGGCGACTACTAAAAAGCGATGTATTTCAAAATGTGGTAATCACGCTCTTACCTCCCCCTCCCCTCCCCCCTAATTGCCCGAACCCGACCCTGTCTGCAGACGGGGGGGCCGCCGGCCACAGCTGTGGTCCTTCGCTTTTTCCTCGAGGGGAGGAACAGGCATTTGGCCATTTATTTTATCAGCCTCTTGGGCCTGTGTTTAAAGTATAATAAACTGAACTGTAATTTGAAGACAGTTGTGAAAAATTCGCCATTTCAACAATACTATTTATGTATCTAAGGGAAAAAAATATTGAGGTACACAGCTCATGTTTAATTATTTGCTTTTTTCTCAGGTCATAAACTAAACTCATAAAAAGTCAAATGCATATGATTTATTGATTTAGCGAATAAAATTAACTGTCCTGCAAAAATTACAATTTGCTTAGATTTTCAGATTAACCCATTAAGACCCTTTCAGGTGGCGCTAATTTAAGGTTATGAGACTAAAATGTTAAGAGTTTTACCGGAAAAGTTGCCTTAAACAGCATCAATGTCCTTGGGTCAGTTGAAATGTACACTATTGAATACTACGGAGCAATTTTTTAATTGAAAAGTTGATTCATTAAAAATTGCGAATTTTTTTTAAAAGTGTCCCTAAAAAGGGACGCCAGGCATTAATGGGTTAAAAATGACGTTTGTATAAATTCTATCTTTTTTTTGTATTCCTACCATTTGGTTAAATATATTTTGAAACCATTTTTCATGATGACCGTGAAAGAAGAATTATAAATATTAAAAAAGGTATGTACACATTAAATTAGTTAATTACCAAAAATATGTCTTTTAACTAGCCCTTAAAAATTGAAAATTTTAGCATTTGTAGATAATTATCTCGATCAATGGAACGAACCCTTTAATTTTATTTCGATGTTAATGAACCCAACAAATTTGTTGTGATTTAAATCAACTCAACGGATTAAAAAAAAACTGTGGGTGGTCCATAAAAACGATTTTTTTAATTTCAGAAAGACCTTTAATTTGTTCGTTTATGTGAAAATGATACGAGCAAAATTTTAGCCTGCTCAATTAAGAATTGCACGTGCCGCACGAGACTTAAAGTTTTAAAAAACTTAAAATTAAAGTTTTTTTTTTACCACATTTCCATTAGAATCAATGTCTACGCCAAACACGGAAACATAGTCAATAAAAATAATATTATACACACTTTGTCATTGGAAATAAAGATTATTCACAAAGCTATTTGTGTAGCAAAATAACATTTCAAGAAATTAAATGATGTTCATAGAATCACGGCGGGTTGCAGATACAATGTGGTAGGAAGCGATACACATTGCGGTTAAAAAGGGTGTTTTGGGACAATATCTCCATGGGTTCCCTATCTCCATGTAATATTACCCGAAGCGCTTATTAATTTTTAGGTTATTTTTCAGACATTATGTAGAGTATATTTACTGAACGTTAAAGTAATATTCAGATTATTTTTTTAAATCTGATCAAAACCTCAAAAAAAGTATGTGCGAGTTTGTGAATTTTTAATGAATACGAGTTATTTTCCTTCAATTTATTAGAAATAATCACTTATTATTTTTAAGGTCACGTTTTCTGACGTTATGTAATAGTTATTTAAGCAACTAGTGTCGAAAGTAACACTTTATTGGTATGGTATGGTATGGTATGATATGATACATATATATTCCAGCTTGTGTGCTTGTTCAGAGAACCGCTTAAACACTTTATTAAGCAAGTGGCGAATTTCACGAGACCGTAGGTCGAGTGATATAATGACAAGATCTTAATAAAGTATTATTTGGCACGAGCTTGCTTACAATGTTTTTTATAATAATTTGCAAAAGCGTGAAATTTGTGTTCTTATTTTATTTCATTTAATATTTTTTGTAGTAGTTGTAGTTTCCATGGAGATATTAGAAAATGCAAAAGTAATGAACCAATAGAACTGAGTGAGTTTCAAGACCATTTAGTTTCCATGAAGATATTCACGACGGCCTTTTGTTTTTCTACCAATCAAACACTCTTATTTATTTTACATCCCTAGTGCCGAAAGTCCCACTTTCGGCACGTAAAGTGTCATTTTCGCAACGATTTATGAAAGAATATGATATAAAAAGTTAACTTCTTTGTACGCTATTATAAAAAAAATATATTAAGTGAAAATAAATGCCATATTCAAATTATTTTTGAATTTATGATCAAAAAATAGTTTGCACGTTGCTGACAATTTGAAATGGCAGTCGAGTGATTTCCAAAAAATAACAACATGCTTTCTTTCTTGTGCTCAACTTCATATGAAATGTTTCAGTCGACTAGGTTTTATAGATGATGCGGCGCATCTGGGGAAAAAAAAGTTTTTTTTTTCGTTCGTTAGTAGTAATCGGTTTATTTTAAAGCTCCACGAATCGGTTCAGTGTTGTAGCATGTTACTTTTTTTACAAAGTTATTTTCTCTTTTAAATTTAAATTTATTTGGTAGAAAATTAAGAAATATTATCAAGATAACTTTAATTTTAATATTGTGCATTTTTAACGACCCCTTTAGACGCTGGAATATGTTTAAAATAAGCATTATTGAAATTCAGAATAAAATATTACGATTTAGATTGACGTATTGGACAACATTGCGAAATCTAGTTATGCGATTCACTGCGCAGTGTCATTTAAAAATTCGCCAAAACAAGGGTTGCAGCTGAAAAATATGTATTTCAAATTAAAATAGTTTGAAAACGTTGCATTTAAGGTGGGTTTAAGCGGAGATTTTTTGTAGGTCACTTTAAAGATGAATTTTTTAAAAGGATTTTGAAACTTCATTTTCAAGTATACAAATTGCTTAAATGTAAAATCTGTTATATTCCCTGAAAAAATCATATTTTAATTCATATGTTTAACCAATAAATACAAACCGCGTTCAGCGTGAATGAAAAGTAAGAAAAGAAAAAAAATGCATGTGGGTTCAATTTGCTGGATTGTTAATTGAATATCAGTATTTTATTATATTTATTGATTCTTAATCTTTTGACTTTTTTATGGATCAGATTTAATCAACTAGATTTTTATTATGTTTCCGGATGTTTACAAATGGTAAGTAATGAAACTGAAGGAATATTTTCAGCATAAATAAGGTATTTGTTTTTTTATATGAAAATTTTCCAACCATACAAGAGGATGAATGTCATTTTTGTTTCCTGATGTTAAGAAGGCTTAAGGGCATTGGCGGCTTTGGCGAAGTTGAAAATTTAACGTGGGGTAACTATTCCTACCCAGAAGCATGGGATAGGGTTAATTTGAATTATCATCAGAGCTACACGAGGGCTATTGACCACGGGCATCGAAATTTAGAACCACAGTCAAGTTACGAGCCGACACATGAGTAGGCACCCAATGCAACTTATAAATGTGACATCGTACGCAGCGTCGGGAATTTGGAGGGTATTTAAACTGCCTTTCCTCTAAATGGGGTATTATTTATTGTATATTTTTAGGCTGCACGGGCCGTTTATAGGTCGGAAGTTAAATTAGAGATGCCTGGACCTGAACCTGGGACCTACCGCATGCAAGGCGAAAGTCTTTACCAACTGGTCCCTCCCAGCCCTATCGAGTTGTATGAAATATGGAGTGGAATTTCTTTTACATTTGGTCAGTTTCGTTGAGCTAATCGTGAAATAGAAACAGGCCATTATATCATACAGCTGTTCTGGCAATTTGAACAGGTATAGGAAATCCCTCTTACTCCTAAAAGGTCCTCTGGGCACAATCAACCCGTCATATCAGAATGAGAGGAGATTATAATATCCAGATGGGGTGGACCAGTGGAGAAGGGATAAGTGGGTATTAAAAAAAAGTTTACATAAAAAAAAAATACTAACTAGTGTAGTAATTTGCATTGTAACTCTCTTTTCGACGAGAATCTTTTATTTTAAGACAACACAAAATACCAGACTATATACAAGTAGAATCTCAGGAGCTTTTACAAAGATGTTTCTAGCAGTTAAATTTTTTTAGTTCTCACAAAACGCGTCGCCAAAGCGAACGCCCGAATTCTTTTTCACTCTCTTCAGTTCAGTTTTTGCAAAACAAAATAAATCATACGAAAATTAATAATAAGAAATAAATATGCACGTCACTACAGACTCCTCCCTTCCCGGAGAAAAACTTTTCTCGAAGAGGAAAGTTTTTAGTCAATTGTTCAGAGTCTCAGTTCAAAGTCACAGTACAGTCACTCGTGTAAAGTTGTAGCACAGTCACTCGTTCAAAGTCAAAGTCACAGCACTGTAACTCATTCAAAGTTCGGAAAAAACACACCATAGTCCTATGTTCTACGAGTATCAACAATAGTCCTATATGTTCTACTATTTACCATAGTCCAATGTACCAACTTAACTGAACTCTAGTGCCTGTACTAAGTAAATTTAAGTTAAATATTAATTAAAATCTACTCTAAATCTTACAAGTTAACAATATAAAGAAATAGAATATAGTTTTCAAAATCATATATGTAATAAGGAAATTATATACAATACAGTTTACACAATCCTATATGTTAGCAAGGAAAAAATAAAATATACAATATCATGTTACGTTATATACAATATCATGTAAGAAATATAACAATGACTGTAAGCATTTTTACTTCCCCTGACTTAGATAGCTGACTATTTAAAACAGTCTCTCAAAATTTGTGATAGTTCAAAAAAGTTTGAGTTCGGAGGAAGCCTAGAAACACACAATTGAGGAGGAACTCACACACACCTGATGTTACACATGACTTTCGTCTTTCTTCAAGTAACTCTACGACTAAGTTCGTGTCTGTCAGTTCCAGGTCCTACGCAATGCACAGATGACTTGTTTGGCTTAGAAGGCTTCTTCTTGGCTTTTTTCTTGAAGTATAACTCCTGATTTTTCGGCATATATCTGGACTTAGAGGTAGAGTTACTTTTAGCTTCTTGAGGGTAGGATTTCAGTTTTTCGCCCCTTTGTGGCTCTTCAATTAGCTCCTTTGGAGATGAACTCACAAGTCTAGGCTCAGAATGTAGAGAATGTGCCATAGGCAAAACCTCTCCTACCTCCATCAGCTCACCAACGTTTCCCTGGTCAGGAACATCTTCCGGAACCTTTTGTTGCACGTCTGGACGCTGAGACTTATCTACGGGCATTTTCTTTTGAGCTCTATTTTGAACTGCATTCAATTGTTGAATCTCGGCAAACTCATTCTTCTCGACTTCTTTAAGCATTGCAGCTGTTTTGTTGCCCAACAGATACATTCCTTTGTCTAAGGAGTTTCTAAGAACAGCCGCTTTAGTGACTATATGGCCTAAGTTGCATTGTAGCTCTACTTTGGCTAAAGGCAAGCATTTCATATCCTCGTCTAAAGGAGTTTTGATCCATACATTCTCATTTGTATACATTGAGGGGTTGACATACTTCTGGCAAATCAAGTCGACGGTCGAGCCGGTATCCCGGAGTATTGGCATTTCCACTCCATTTACCTTCCCTCGACTGATGTATGGTGCCAGTCCTTCTTCATTTATAGAAGTAACATTAGAGCCACATATTCGACTTTCTTCAATTTATCGCACTGGGGCCTTAAATGCGTAGTAGATCCACACTCAAAGCAGCGACGTTGAGGTCGTCTTTCGAACTCCTCTTCGTTGTTGGTTGCCAGCTGTGGATTTTTTCTTTCCCACTGGGTTTTCTTCACTTCTTGTGCAGGTTCCTTGAATTGATAATTCGCCTGTGATTTAGTTGTCTTCTGTGGGGATTCTTTCTTCCTAAAACTCTCTCGAATGCTCTCATACTCATCTATGGTTTCTGCCAGTTCGTAGGGAGTCTTCATTTTTATCCATCTATCTAGAAAATGTTCTCTAACATCATCTGGAACCCTGAACTTTATTTGTTCGGTTATCAACAAATCTTTTAGCTGTTGGAGAGTAGATATTTCCAAATCTTCAATCCACTCTGTGAAATAACATGACAACTCATGAGCGTAATTTCTCCACGATTTTTCGGGAGTCTTCCGATGGCGATAAAAGCACTGCTTAAGTTTTTCACTGTTTAGCTTATATCTTTTTAAGATGAGGCTCTTTACAAATTCATAGTTATTTGCATTTTCAGGTGGTTCTCTGGCCAAAAGATTAGATATTTCAGCAGTAGAACACCTAACAGGTAAGCAGTCCAATCGTCTTTTGGAACTTGTGCCATTTCAGCCTTTCTTTCGAAATTTATGAGATAAAGGCCCATTTCATCCTGCTTTTCGTCAAACTTAGGAGTTATCTGGGTCAATTGAATCTTCGGACTACTTCTTACCAAATCCCTATTTGTTTGGGGCAAGGAATCCCTTTGTGTCAATTCCAGACGTTTTAACTCTAGTTCATGTTGCATTTCAGCTAATCTTTCTTGTCTATCATTCTCTTCTTTCCTTAATCTATCTTCTCTTTCTTGTTGTCGCAATTTTTCTTCTTTCTCTTCTTTCTCTCGCTTCATTCGGTCATCGATAATACGTTCCAATAAAATCTTGACTTCTTCTTCGTCATAGAATTTGCTCTTTAAGATAATTTGTTTTATCTCCGGAATCAGACTCGAAGGCGGAACAGCTTCCCCTAATTCCTCGCAGACTACTATCAAGTCTTGTTTTCTACCCTTAACTAAGAAAGCCATTTTCCACTTCAAATGTAATTTATCAAATGAATTCAGTGAACAACTTTTATTATTTTTTTAAAAAATCAATTCACCTAAAATATAACTTCGAAGAAAGTACTAATTTTATTTTGCAAATAATATTTAGCATTCTTATCACGGACAATATTTATGTCTTACAAGAACAATTTTCAAAGAAGCTATACATTCAAAACATTTTTCAACTGAATTATATCATGCAATGATCGTTCCACTAATTAAATATTTTTTTACAAGAACAACCAACAAATAAATCCTCATTAACTTTTTTTACATGAAGTTACGAAAATTAAACTATGTTCGCAACGAGAACAATGCTCACGTAATTAATTGAGAATTCTACAAAGTCTAAATATTTCGGAAGTTGAAATAACGGAAAATTTATTTCCCAAATGTATTCTATCAACACTTTAAATACAATTTTACTACAGATTATTTTTTATCTGCAACCAGAATTGCATTTAGCAATATACAGAATTAAATCTTCAACTGATAATTGACATTGCTTTCATTGAACGACTGTGTTAAATCGGTAAATACAACCGCAAGACAGTGCACACTTCAAATTAAGCTATTACCTTAATTAAAATACAATAATAAGATAACGAACTTCAATATCAGTTATATATATAAAGATTTAAATCAAACAATTAAACATTTGTTCTTGTTCTCAATGTGTCACTTACATATTAATTGCAACTGCTAGAATAACTCACAGAATTCTACAACAAATAAAGTTTAACTTTTGTTAACTTTAAATATATATAAAATAATTTTTCGTTTCATAAAAATAAATCAGGCACTAGAATCAAGTTAGGTACTTACAAACTTTGAATCTTCCTGATCGAAGCAATGGTTTTGACGTTCTTCTTCGTCAAAAATGGCGTGAAAATTTCTTCAATCCTTTACAGCTGCCACCAGTCTTGTCTGTAGTAATTTGCATTGTAACTCTCTTTTCGACGAGAATCTTTTATTTTAAGACAACACAAAATACCAGACTATATACAAGTAGAATCTCAGGAGCTTTTACAAAGATGTTTCTAGCAGTTAAATTTTTTTAGTTCTCACAAAACGCGTCGCCAAAGCGAACGCCCGAATTCTTTTTCACTCTCTTCAGTTCAGTTTTTGCAAAACAAAATAAATCATACGAAAATTAATAATAAGAAATAAATATGCACGTCACTACACTAGGTTTATTAAGGGTACACCCGTGCAACGCCGGGTTTATAAAGCTAGAGCTGGGACAGATTGACATGCAAACAACTGACTAAACGAGCGACAGACAAGGTCGGAAAAGACCTGAAAACGGCCAAAATTCTTGCATATTTTTACTTCTCAATGAAAACGTTTAAAAATTCGTCATTGTACCCTTCTGAGTTGATCCAGACCATAGTTTGTATAATTAACCAATTTTAAGTTACAACTGAGTTTATGAAAATATAACGTATAAAATCACTATCGAGTTATATGACACTTATATTTTTACACTTTAAAACGATAAATAAATCATTTTATGTTAACATCATTTGGTAGTTTAATTTTTCAAATAAAAGAGTTAAAAAAAGAAAAAAAACACTTCATAGAACTTTGAACGTTTGGAGAGGGGCTTATACAATTTTATGTATAGTGTAATAGAGTCTGATTCCCGGTTGTGTGTAAAAAATTATCTACGATCATCCGCGGCTTGAAATTGAAGTTTGTGGGATTAAGGCTGCTTGATAAAATGTTTCATTAAGTTGAACGTTGATTGCAAACAGAGGAAACTAATACATTTTGAAACAGTTAAAAATCACTTGTTGACCTATACAACTAAAAACTTAATTTAAAAGTAATAAATAAAAGCTGTAAAAGTAATAAGTACGAGCGCCGTTCCAAGCTACCGTTTTAAGCCCGAAGAATCAGTGAAAAAAAATTAGAATAGGTTCTTAATTAATAAGGTATGCACTTTTATATTTTTGATAGTTTAAACTTTCTGTTTTTAAAATACGAGATACTTAATATTTTTATTGTTTGAAAATTATTGATTTCTAGTCCAGTGAATAAAGGAGTTTATCATACAAAAGGTCCAGTATCGCAGATTTTTTTATATGTTGTGGATGACTCCTAGGAAGTAATAAATGTGAGTTTTCGTCATCCACGTTCTATTGCTTTTTCCACCACCGTGAAAAAACGTTCGAAATTTCGTCCATTTCCGGTTTTTGGCCTATAACTTTTTCCTAAGCATTTTTAAATCGAACTTTTTGACACCAAAAGTTACAGAAAACCAAATATTCTTCAAAATCTTTACTTTTCCACGACTTTATATCACCGTAACTCACATTAGACTTAAATTTTTCAATAAAATAGGATTTTACAAATTGTGGGAAATTTAATTTTTTAAAAATACACATTTCAAAAATAAGTTTCTTATAGAATGCATGAAGAAAGGTTAAATTTACAGAAACACGAAAAAAGGGCTATTTTCACCCGACGATTCGACGTTTTATTTTTTTAACTTATAGCTCTTTCAAAGTGTATTTCTCAGTATTTTTGTGAATACAAAACTTGTAGAAGATAATTTATCTTTAAATGTTTCTTTTTGTGTGTTCCATACGATGAAATGTAAAGGAGCTACATGGTGTCAAAAATGACGTAAAATCTTGATTTTGGCCATTATGTTCCGCTAAAACAATGATTTTTTAAATATTGGAATGAGTGGTAAGAAAAAAACGCTTGGCAAAAACCAAGATTTTAGCCATTTTTGGAACTATGTAGCTCCGTTACATTTCATCGTTCCAAAAATGGCGTAAAATCTTGATTTTCGCCAAGAGTTTTTTTTTACCACTTATTAACATGATAAAAAAAAGTCATCGTTTTAGCGGAACATAATGGCCAAAATCAAGATTTTACGTCATTTTTGACACCATGTAGCTCCGTTACATTTCATCGTATGGAACACACAAAAGAACCATTTTCAAGAAAAATTATCTTCTACAAGAATTTCCTGCAATTTGTAAAATTCTATTTTATTGCTAAAATGAAGTCTTATGTGAGTTACGGTGATATAAAGACGTGTGTACACTCTTTTTACTTCTTCTTAGCTTTTTAATTGTTTGTCGTAGAAAAACACTTTTGATACCGATTTTGAAGACAATTTTGCTCTCTACGACTTTGTGTTAAAAAGTTATATTAAAATTTTTTGCCAATCTATTGAATCAATAGGTTTAATCAGTCTCCGGATACTGGTTTAAATACTTAATACCCATAGATAACTGTAATTCGTACATTGTAGCATTATTTTAATTAAAAATAGTTGATTCCATTCTTCTGAACAGCTTTAAAATTAAGATTTTCGATCTCCCAGATCACTGGGAGTTAATTGCGCTATGTTTTTCCACAACAGCGTATTTTTGACAATTTTTATTGAAACTATGATTGTGCTGTGACAGATTGTGTGGCAACTGATGTTTTAAACATATATTATTTCAAAAACTATTTAAAAATTAGGAATACTTTGGCGCATAATAGTTACACTTTTTTAAATAAGTGAAAACATGATATTTTAGAAACCTGAGTCATCCTCTATGCTCCCTTGCTGGCTGTACCTAAAAAGCCTTTCGCGAATTATCGGAATATACAAAAGGATGCCCCTGGCGTAGTAGCTGGAACGGCACTGTCTTGTGTTCGGGTCACTTGAAAGACACTCTTTTTTCCGAAGAAGACCCTCCCTTCTGCCCCACCTTGGCCCTTGCTGCGAGCCTGCTGAGACCCTATCTTATCAATCAATCTCAATCCAGTATGTCAAATTACACATGTCCATTGTCCAAATGGTCTGAGCATGCAGTACACCAAGAGAGATTTTACAGGGTTGCCAACAAACACATTTGGCACTTTTCTCTAGGAGGGACTACATGTTTTGGCTCATAAAGAAACCTTTTTATTTTGCACTATAAAGAAGTATTAGTGCTGACATCTGTATATTAGCAAACGATTTATTCAAGCATTTATAATTAAAATATTAGTTATTGATCGATCAATGCAATTCTGTATTTTACCAAAATTTTTTTGTCCCTTATAATTTTTTAAAAAATATAATATAATTGTTCACCAATTGACATCCAATATATATTTTAATGCAAAACCTCTATTATTATTTTAATGGTACATTCCAACGTGCGAAACTGGAAATACGGATACTTACATGGGCGTACCCACCATAGGGCAGAGGGGGGCAGCTGCCCCCCTCTAGAAAGTAGGAAGTGGGCCCCGGTCTTATGGGGGCCCCTGTAAATAATATATAAAGAAGGAGATGCATTTTTAAAAAAAAATCGAGTCCATTTCTTCCCAGTCGGGCCCAGGGGCCCACTTTGCCCCTAGAGGACCTTTTTTATAATTTGATATAAAAGGGGCCTACGAATGATGTTCGAATTGAGGCCCATATTTTTGCAATTGGTCCTGATTTGGATTCTGGGGGCCCAATACCTTATGCATAAAGGGGCCTACATATTTTTCAAATCGGGCCATTTTTTAGTAATTGGGCCCACTTTCCTCTGAAGCCCCCAATTGATGTATATTCTATACATAAAAGGGGTTCCATATATATAATTGGGCCCACTACCTTTCTGGGTTCCCAAATCCTATTAAGACTTTTTGTATGTGAAGTCTTTTTTGAATTTGGGGCCCCCAACGTATTGTTTCAGTCTAAACATGGACAACTAATGCGCCAAGAGATTTGTAATGGGCTACCGACTTGTGTAAAATTAAAGGTTACATTTACCATACATTAAACAAGACAGCGTAATTGTTATATCAAATTGCTATACCATTGTAATCCAATACCCTTCTTAATCCAGTATGGCAAAGCAGCAGATGATAGCACGGATTATTTAAAGGGTTGATTTGGAGGGCCCTTTTACATTTTCAAAGGAAAATTACCTAAGGGGGCCCACCCAACTATAAGAAAATAGGGGCCCCTACCATTACCTGCCCCCCTCTAAATCAGATCCTGGGTACGCCCTTGGATACTTACATGGTTATAATTTTTATTATAAATATTACTCCTTTAAAAAAATAATTCTCAAATACTCATATTTATTTTTATTATTTTTTTTAAATTGCCGGATTTAAAAAATGAAATTTTCATTAGAAAAAAATGACTTTTCTCATCTGATGGTTATCGGTTTAAAATGCAGTAAAAATGTTTTCAGTTATCACTATAAATTGTATCTATAGCAAGCATTAAAAAATAAATAAAACAGCAAATAAAATAAGGCTAAGTGCCGGATATCACAGATTTTCTTAATTTGATATTCATGGCTGAATATCCATACGAGGCTGGATTGGAATCGGATCAAACTTGGATCTCAAAGTCGTTTATTAGTTGTAGTAGACGTTTAATAGATATATGTGCATTAGTAATAGGTTTTAGAATCCTTATAGAACTCATAGATTCATATTATTTCAAACGGACTACTAGTGGATAATTGGATATACAAGTTACAAAGTATCGAGCATTTTAATTTCCAGCCTTCATTAGACATTAGACGTGTATCGAATAAATGTGGATATGCTCTTGTGAAGAAACGGTGAGAAAGTTCCTTGCGGAGCACCCGAAAGTCTATCTTTTTATGAAGAATCTAACAATAAGACCAAATATCTTCGAGCTCCTTGATTTAGACGTCAATTAGATATCTAATTTTGGTAAGTCGAAAAATATAACGACATGAACATCTATTAGCTATCCAGAATATCGATGTCTAATAACTAGGAGTTGATGCACATCTATTAAATGTCCGAAATGTCTACGTCTATTTTTGTCTACACATAGATAGCTAATAGACATCCAACGAATAGATTTTGTGGACAGATATGCATTAGATGTCCAATAGACATCTCGAGCGGCTAAAGGATCATGTAGATTACCAATAGATATCTTGTAGACTATAGTGGTTGTGTGATGTTGCAGTCATGGGAGAAAGAGGCTGGGAGGCCACAAGATACATCGCTTCTTTGCCCCAACAAGGGGCGAAGATCAAGACAACAGATGCAAGAAAAGAAGCGATGTATGTTGCAGTCATGGGAGAAAGAGGCAGGGAGGCCACAAGATACATCGCTTCTCTGCCCCAACAAGGGGCGAAGATCAAGACAACAGGTGCAAGAAAAGAAGCGATGTATGTTGCAGTCATGGGAGAAAGAGGCTGGGAGGCCACAAGATACATCGCTTCTTTGCCCCAACAAGGGGCGAAGATCAAGACAACAGATGCAAGAAAAGAAGCGATGTATGTTGCAGTTATGGGAGGAAGAGGCCGGAGGCCACCAGATACATCGCTTCTTTGCCCCAACAAGGGGCAAAGATCAAGACAACAGATGCAAGAAAAGAAGCGATGTATGTTGCAGTCATGGGAGAAAGAGGCTGGGAGGCCACAAGATACATCGCTTCTTTGCCCCAACAAGGGGCGAAGATCAAGACAACAGATGCAAGAAAAGAAGCGATGTATGTTGCAGTCATGGGAGAAAGAGGCATGGGAGGCCACAAGATACATCGCTTCTTTGCCCCAACAAGGGGCGAAGATCAAGACAACAGATGCCAGAAAAGAAGCGATTTATGTTGCAGTCATGGAAGGAAGAGGCCGGGAGGCCACAATATACATCGCTTCTTTGCCCCAACAAGGGGCGAAGATCAAGACAACAGATGCAAGAAAATAAGCGATGTATGTTGCAGTCATGGAAGGAAGAGGCCGGGAGGCCACAAGATGCATCGCTTCTTTGCCCCAACAAGGGGCGAAGATCAAGACAATAGATGCAAGAAAAGAAGCGATGTTTGTTGCAGTCATGGGAGAAAGAGGCTGGGAGGCCACAAGATACATCGCTTCTTTGCCCCAACAAGGGGCGAAGATCAAGACAACAGATGCAAGAAAAGAAGCGATGTATGTTGCAGTCATGGGAGAAAGAGGCAGGGAGGCCACAAGATACATCGCTTCTCTGCCCCAACAAGGGGCGAAGATCAAGACAACAGGTGCAAGAAAAGAAGCGATGTATGTTGCAGTCATGGGAGAAAGAGGCTGGGAGGCCACAAGATACATCATTCTTTGCCCCAACAAGGGGCGAAGATCAAGACAACAGATGCAAGAAAAGAAGCGATGTATGTTGCAGTCATGGAAGGAAGAGGCCGGGAGGCCACAAGATACATCGCTTCGTTGCCCCAACAAGGGGCGAAGATCAAGACAACAGATGCAAGAAAAGAAGCGATGTATGTTGCAGTCATGGAAGGAAGAGGCCGGGAGGCCACAAGATACATCGCTTCCCTAACAGCCAGGTTTGTCACAGTTACGTCGCTGCAACGTAATTTTTTGTCACTCTAGGTCACAGTCGCGATGTGACAAGTATATGACATCACAGTGATATCGTGTAAGTCGCAGTCACAATGTGACTGGTATGCGATATCAAAGGGGTGTCACCATGCGATCTTGCAGTGCAGTGACATCATATTGTGACTTGCATGTGATATCGCAGTGATGTCATCTAAATCCCAGTCACAATGGGGATATCCCACATCCCACGATGTCGCGATTTGCTATTGTAGTGACATTAACATTGTGACATGTATGTGATAACACAGCGATGTCGCTTTAATCCCCATCACAATGTGACTTTGTGTGATATTCCAGTGATATCACAATGTGATTATTGCAATTGCAATGGCATTGTGTTTGTGACTTGTATGTGATATCATATTTTTGTCCTATTCCAACATGGCTGCAATATGATCTTGTGACAAAATTCCCTAGTCCCAATGTGACAAGCCTGTGATCCCGTGCGATGCAGCAGAGCAGCAAGCAACACAGTTTTCAAAGCAAAAACTGTTTATTAAAATGAAGGAAGGGAATAGAAAAAGCAGCAGTTTTTATCCAACAAAGTTGTTTCTAATCTGTATCTTATTTTGCTACACATCCATTTTTTAACTTCAAATAACGAAGGAAACTAAAAGAACTACTTTTTTGTTGAAAGTAAAGGGGCAGCTATTCGCGCAGTGATACTTATCTAACTTCGGGCTTCCCTTCCATCGTAAAGAACCAAGATGGCGATAGGCTACGATAGGCTCTAATCGAATGTTTAAAGGTAATCTAATCTTATAACGAAAAGAAAAACTTCCCCATGCCTCTATTTTTGTTTGATATAAAGTACTATCAATTTTTAAGTTGTAGCATTGTTTTCAAAGAAGATGCTTTTAAGCTACTTTTTATCATGTCAGAGTTATTCTGTGTCGCCCTCGTGAGAAATTTGTTTTAGATCCCATAAAGTCTCAATGTGACATTGCTGTGAGATGTTCTACACTAAATCATATACTTGTCACGAAAATCACCTAAGTCACATACAAGTTACAATGCGACATTGCTGTGCTATCAAGTTCGTCGCGAAAGTCATCTAGGTTACGTATAAGTCGCAATGCGACATCGCTGCAATATTATGTTCATCACTAAATCACATACCGATCGCTGAAGTCAGTTATGTCACATACAAGTCAAAAAGTGACATTGCTGTAATATTATATTCCTCACTAAATCACATACTGGTCGCAGAAGTCGGTTTTGTCACATGCAAGTCATAATGCGACATTGCTGCAATATTATGTTCATCATTAAATCACATACTGGTCGCAGAAGTCGGTTTTGTCACATGTAAGTCACAATGCGACATTGCTGCAATATTATGCTCATCACTAAATCACATACTGGTCGCAGAAGTCGGTTATGTCACAATCAAGTCAAAATGCGACATTGCTGCGATATCATCGATATCCATGTTACGTAGCAGATACGTAACAAAAGCGGACATTCAACTTCTATGTGACAAAAAAGTGACTTTAAATGTGACATCGCAGCGATCTTAGTGACTTGTATGTGATATCGCTTTTCGTCGCATACTTGTCACATGGCTGTTAGGGTTCGTTGCCCCAACAAGGGGCGAAGATCAAGACAACAGATGCAAGAAAAGAAGCGATGTATGTCGCAGTCATGGAAGGAAGAGGCCGGGAGGCCACAAGATACATCGCTTCTTTGCCCCAACAAGGGGCGAAGATCAAGACAACAGATGCAAGAAAAGAAGCGATGTATGTTGCAGACATGGAAGGAAGAGGCCGGGAGGCCACAAGATACATCGCTTCTTTGCCCCAACAAGGGGCGAAGATCAAGACAACAGATGCAAGAAAAGAAGCGATGTATGTTGCAGTCATGGAAGGAAGAGGCCGGGAGGCCACAAGATACATCGCTTCTTTGCCCCAACAAGGGGCGAAGATCAGGACAACAGATGCAAGAAAAGAAGCGATGTATGTTGCAGTCATGGGAGAAAGAGGCCGGGAGGCCACAAGATACATCGTTTCTTTGCCCCAACAAGGGGCGAAGATCAAGACAACAGATGCAAGAAAAGAAGCGATGTATGTTGCAGTCATGGGAGAAAGAGGCTGGGAGGCCACAAGATACATCGCTTCTTTGCCCCAACAAGGGGCGAAGATCAAGACAACAGATGCAAGAAAAGAAGCGATGTATGTTGCAGTCATGGGAGAAAGAGGCATGGGAGGCCACAAGATACATCGCTTCTTTGCCCCAACAAGGGGCGAAGATCAAGACAACAGATGCAAGAAAATAAGCGATGTATATGTTGCAGTCATGGGAGAAAGAGGCCGGGAGGCCACAAGATACATCGCTTCTTTGCCCCAACAAGGGGCGAAGATCAAGACAACAGATGCAAGAAAAGAAGCGATGTATGTTGCAGTTATGGGAGGAAGAGGCCGGAGGCCACCAGATACATCGCTTCTTTGCCCCAACAAGGGGCAAAGATCAAGACAACAGATGCAAGAAAAGAAGCGATGTATGTTGCAGTCATGGAAGGAAGAGGCCGGGAGGCCACAAGATACATCGCTTCTTTGCCCCAACAAGGGGCGAAGATCAAGACAACAGATGCAAGAAAAGAAGCGATGTATGTTGCAGTTATGGGAGGAAGAGGCCGGAGGCCACCAGATACATCGCTTCTTTGCCCCAACAAGGGGCAAAGATCAAGACAACATATGCAAGAAAAGAAGCGATGTATGTTGCAGTCATGGGAGAAAGAGGACTACAAAGTACAAAAGCCTTACTACAAAGTATAAAAATTTAATTATCCGCCCATATCTTTATGGATTGTTTTTATTTTTTGAAGGGTTTGGGGCATTAAACTTCTTCTTATCACATTTTTTTATGCAAATAAATGTTATGTACTCAATGGCAGTTTAAATAGTTTAGTTTGAACTATCGTCGCATTAGAGCTACACGAGGGTTATGGGCGACAAGCGTCGTATTTTGGAACCACAGTCAAGTGACGAGCCGACACATGAGTAGGCACCCAACGCAACCGTTAAGAACGACATCGTACGCAGCTTTGAGGGTATTTAATGTGCATTTTCTCTACACGGGGTATTATTCGTCGGACATTTTTGGCTGCACGGGCCGTTTATAGGTAGGCATTTATTTTTCCGTTGTCCGGACCCGAACCCGAGACCTTTCGCATGCAAGGCGGTTGTCTAACCGAATGGGATCCCCAGCCCCCGGCAGTTTAAATACATAAAATTAAGTTATTATTCTGACAATAGTACAATTAATTTTTTAGCATTGGATAAAGACAACAAAAAGGAAAACAGATTAAATTTGCTTTTAGAGAAACATACGTCGTTTACAAGCACATGTAATAATCTCACAAATAAATAGTCTACCAAAATCAAGCCCAGCAAGACCCAGCTAGCATGAAGGCTCTTAAATTTATGTTAAACAAAATCCTGCATCTCTGCGTAGCGCCACTAAACGTATAACCCTTTCAGTCCCAGTGATGCCATTTGGCAATATCACTCAATATTTTTTTCAAAATGTTT